>JAMPIV010020650.1:0-51167 GCA_024509875.1 Oreohelix idahoensis | reverse complement strand
GGCTTTCAAATGTTTTCTCTGAGAAATTTGCTCTGAGTTAACCTAAGTCTCTCATATTCTGACTCCATACATGCCACACTTAAAGGTTTACCCATAATCTGTACGGGGTGTTTGCGTTTTCAGATGTGTATGGGCCGTACACGGGTCTGTACGGGTTTTTTCGCCTAATTATTAAATATACATATAAATCTTGTGCCACTACACAATTTGCGTCATGAGATTCGGCGAGATTTTAAGCCAAGTGTGAGAAGTTAATGTGATTGAATTTACAACAGGCCCCAAGTTTCGGTTCCTAGCATTTTTTTTACGTTTTTAAGGAAGATTACGGTGGGATTTTTATCTTATTCGTTTTTTTTATTTCTCTTTGTATAATAATCGAGTTTGGATTTTCTGTGTAGATTAAGAATTACGGTTTCTAGAAAAGATGGTAGTTTTAACTTTTAGACTGGCACCAGCGCGCTGTTTCATTAAGATAATTCGTTTCATGTAGAGCGATTTTCCCTTCTAGTGTAACATAATGGCAGAGCCATTTTCGGTTCCTTCTCAGTGAGCGCGCTATAATTTTTAGTAAGGGTGAAATCAGATGGGGGTAGAGGGGGAGTTTTTAAGCGCGTGGAAACAGGTCAGCAACGGAAATTTTTCCGCTTGACCGTTTAAGTTCTAAATTTAGAAATGACCGTGGGCGATTCCTGGCACGTTGGTTGGTTCACAGATCGACCCCGCTATAAGAACAAAGCCTAGCTATTGACTCACGCGTAGCGTGCGGTCTGGGGTAATAAATAAGCGGGGTTCCCCTGGCAGAACGCGGAGATTTTTTGGACCTTCTACGCCTTGAAAAAGAACTGTCTGTATTTATATACAGAGCCGACTGCTCTTTCGAGAGACATTCGTGCTGGTAAATATGAAGGTAATTAAGCTTTAATAGTTTATAAGAGTTTTGCAGAGTAGTTTCTAGGAGGTAAAGTTAATTCTTAGAAGTAGAGCCATCAAATGCTATAATTTTAATTGACTATAACTGACAGCGCAATTAGGTATTTTGTGAAAAGGTAGTAGGGAATTTTTTAGATAGTTTCCTCAGAGTAGCTGTTTGTATAAATTGCGGAAATTACTGTTATTTGTCAGAAGACAGGGGATCTAATTTTTCCTGGATTTGTGATTTTAAATGGTGCAGCGTAAAACACGCTCGCGGAATTAAAATTAATTTTAGTTCGTAACGGACATGCCCATGAGTTCCCTCTTATCTAAATTATTATCAGCAGTGCATTCCATTCTTTTTATGAGATAATGAAAGCTTAAAGATGGTAGATGTTAAATATTAATAATTTTGAGACACGATGCACGTAATTTCATTGTGATTTTCGAGGATTTGGAGAGAGGGGGGTACAGGAGCACTGCTGTGTCTATTTTCTTAGAGGGGTGAATCTGAAAAACGGAAGGAGAGGGGAGATAGCGGGGTATGCATTGTAAAAATAGGATTTCAGTTCCTTTAGAGATTTTAATGTACATTGTTATCAGAATCGGGTGTAAATAATATTCCCGACACGTGGTGGTGAAGATTTCTCAATATTTGAGTTATAATATTAGCGAATAATACGCTAGGTTTTGGTGTGTATTTAATTGTTCAAGTGTGTGTAAATTACCAGCGGACTAATTTGTGTAACGCTGTGGTAATAGAACGAGTGGCTTTAAATGTTAGAGCATGGGAAAATTGCGTATTTCTATCGGTGCGGGTAGAACCTACATTTTGAAGTCAGCAGTTAGGGGTCTAGTTGGGTTTTGTAATTAGTCCGTAATTAATAGACCTATGTTAATAATGGTGAATTCATGGAGACGGGAGATTATTGGCTCGGGTGAAGTCTCTTGTATTTGGGTATCCAGGTAAACACATCGATCATTGTTAAATAGTAGGGCCAGGAATTTACTGGCAACAGGTTCAATTCAGTGGTTAGAATGTTGTGACGGGCTAACCTAAGCCGCCAGCAATGTAAGAGATTAAGCCAGCTGAGTCTGGAGATTAGAGTGTCGATAAGACAGTATTTGAGGGCGAAAGTGGGGGTAAGGCATGTTTACTAATCGCTGAAGCGATACTAGAGCATGGGAGCTGTATGGAAGATTTGAAACTTAAGTGTTAGAGATTTGAGACTTAAGTGGTTGAAGAGTTGGGATTTAAGTGTTGAAGAGTGAGAGTTAAGGGAGTTAAGTGTTAAGGATATGGGAAATTTGTTGTGCGATATATATTTGTTATTGTTTTGTCCACAGCAGATATTTTCCAGGCGTGGCAGCTAGGGCTATAGTAGTCCTTCAGCGGCTAGAAGTTTCGCCGGTCTTCTCAGGAGAAGAAGAGTCGGCAGAGCCAGAAAAGAAAGTGGAGTGGTGACACAGGTGGTCACTGGTGCAAAAGTTTTGTACCCAAGAGAGAGAGCAGGGAGCTGGAAGCACAGACTTCTTCAGCAAGAACAGATGTTCTTACCAAAAATTCGGAGCTAGTTACGCTCATGTTACACACACACACTGATCATAGGCGCAGGGCCTAAAAAGTGTCGTGAATTTCGGGCATAATAATCCCGACAGCCTTGAGCCCCACGAGCAGGGTATCCGGGCTACTGCAAAGTAAATAATTCAGAGTCTATTTGGAAGCAGCAATAGACCACGTCCCGAGTTTAATTTACCAAGCAAGATCAGCAGCTACAACAGGCGGATGAAGAGGGAAAGGGTTAACATCCCTCTTTACTGCACGAGATCGATAAGAGAGAAGGAGAGTAGTGGAGGAGTCGTTTCTGTAGGAACTATGAGTGTCAGACAGACACTGAACATAACATTAGAAACTCAGCAAGTCATCTGTAAGTTGTGTCGGAGGTGATAGAAGGGTTATCTGGTCATGGACTTTGTGATAGTCCCAGAGAATATTTAGCCTGTGATAGTCCAGAGAATATTTTAGCCTATAGTGGAGCAGTCGGTGTAGGCGCGTCATTTGTGTAGAACCACGTCTGCAGACAGACGGGACAGTAGAGTTTTAGGGCGTGTTATACATGATATCAGGTTGATTAGGAGAAAGACGGATCTGGTGTTCGAGATCCTCCTTCACATGTTGTTGTATTACTTACCTTTCTTCCTTACAGGTTGAGGGGAGGTGGGCGACTGTGGGGTTACCTTACCTAATCACTTGAAATTAATTGTTATGTTCTTTCCAGGTGTGTGAACACTTCATGTTTATTCTATTTTGTAGGTATGTTATATGAATTTTCTGTGGTGTAAATAAAATCCATTTGTATAATTTCCGGCTGGATCAGTCCACTTACTTCAACCTATTATGTTGTCTGTAAGTGGTGTGTCTGTGGTGTTAAGTATTTAACCTTATCCCAGTCTTGGGTAGCTAGAGGTAGCGAGGTTATCGCAAAACATTACGTCACTTAGTGGCAAGGTGAGAGTCAATTTCGGTTTCTCGACCCTTGACGCCAATAGCCTCATCTCCCACAGTCACTGTTATTTTCTTCTGAAATCTATCTTCTTAGTCTTTCTTTCCACTAGGGTCTAGTCTAATTAGGTAGGCAACCTCTAGTCCTAAATCCACTTCGTGACAAAGTGGGTGCTATCGTCCGGTGAATCATCTTTGTTACGTTCAATTCTGTGATATTGACAAAGTGCTAAGTGGCGGCGTTCGTCGGTAGATCATCTTTGTTGGGATCAATTCTGGGATCGTGTCAAGATTCATAGATTGTTTCTATAGGAAAGTTCTGGGAAGATAACAGATTTCTTTATAATATCCCCTATACTAGAGCTATATAAACTGATCCAGCTAATAGTTTTTTCCACAGGAAGTTTCTCCACAGGGTGCAGTCAGATTGTAGCTGTAGTTAGTTTGACGACTAGAGGTAACTGATGGCTAACTGAATTTTTCTTAACAGGAAGGTAAATTCGGGTTTTTAGGTAGCTGCTTAATGAAAATTTTTTCAGGTAGTTCTTCTGATTGGTGCTAGTCTGAGTTCGGGTTTTGGGACAGTGGTTATAGAGAGATTAATTCCTAGTAGTTAACGGGAAGTTATGGGACCTTCACGTCTCTATATTTGTGAGCTTACGGCAGAATTTGCAGGTAACATGGCCGATCTCGATAAAGTACATAAGATTGCACTTGAGGTAGCTAAGTTCATGGAGTACGGTGATAGCGAAATTCCACCCCTTCTGGAATATGCAGAAAGCCTGCAGAGGCAATATGAAGTAGACGACTTATTTGGCAATCGTCTAGCCTTGGCATGGACCTGTGCAAAAGCTGGGGACAGCGAAGCATTCATCCAAGAGTTCATAGAACAAGGAATACAAATGGTCCAGAAATCGGAAAGAAGAAGACAAGAACGGGAAATAGAAAGACAACACGGGGAAAAGCAGCGACTAGGAAGGGACAACCCCTCTGAGAATCTTGCGCCAGTAAAGGATAACTTGTCGGCTCAAACTGCGCCCCAACTCCAGGAAAAGGACTTTCCGTTGGAAATGGACCCTAAGCCCAAACAAGGAAAGGATTCAGGTAAGGAAAGCAGCGCTTACAACGCTGGGAAGATTACGAAGCGATCCCAGGCGTGGAAACTGCATAACAGGGGGAATAATGCAAGCAAGCATTATAATTCGGATGGCTACCGATTCTCCCATGCTCGTGAGAGAGCACAACATACTCGACATGGAAAGTCGAGGCCAGGGTTCGAATCCCTAATAAGGCATGTTTCGCCAGCTCCCCAGAGGGACAGCGAAAAACGACAGGAAGAGGTGCATTCGCCTGACATCCCTGTGCAGCCTAATGGCCAAACAGAGGTGACGCCTCTGATTGTGGAAATACATTCTTTGTCGTCGGGAATTAGGCCCCCGATGGTATTAGCTCCTTCAGGAGAGGGACATACTGACGAGAACTGTATTCAAGGAACGTTGGAACAAGTCACTGAGAGCTTTATCTCAGATTCTCCGCGATCAAACGGGATCTTAAACCGTCAAGTGTCACTGCAGGACACATTCCAACTGACGCCAGTAACTCTCACAGGGGAGGGCAAGGTTGAAGGTAGAACCAGGGTGTTAGACGGAGAGCTCCCGTGGTCTACAGGTTCATCTCACCAACTTTTCAGGCCAGAAAAGAGTGAGAAAAGCGGCCTTACGCATTTGCAAGGAGCTACTTTAGAGAGCTCTGTCCCTCTTCATATTGGTAGGGGAAGAGCGATCACAGAACCACTGCCAGGGGCAGATATTACCTATCTTTTCCCCAAGATAGAAGCTACTGGGATCAGTGTGGATTCAGTAGAAACCCAGCAAGAGATCGGAAACTCGATGTCAGAGGTACACGAGAGTTCTCATTTTCATTTTCAAACCCGCTGATGAGCAGCAAGGTAGTCGCCATCGCCAGGCCTCTACATAGCAATTCGGTCATGTCAGTTGACCAAGCCAGCATTGCGCCGGACAAGGCAAGGGAAGTTCCAGACCCGCCAGTGGACGGCCCCGGTCTGAAGAGAGATCAACCCTCCCACCGGAGCATGGGAGTAGTTATGGAGAGGAAGAAGAAGAAACAGGTGCGCGTTTCTTTGGCCAACAAACTTTTCCAATTTTGGAACAGTGATTCTCGCTCGAGGGACATTACAGTCGGCCGCAGGTATCTCAGGTCAACCAGGTACAGGCCATACAAACGTAAACACCCAGCGGATAGCCTTTATCGGACAGCACGTAACCCGCGAATTACCTGTACAGTGGTCAGGGAATTGTGCGGGAGCTGTACTCCACTAAGGGCAAGGACACTTATCAGGAAGAAACCCTGGAGGAGAAAATTAAGTAAACAAGGCCAGGTGCACACAAGAAGGAGGTATGTTATGGTTGATTGGCCCAGCCGCCTGCCAGTTGCAGAGCGACTCAAAGACAGAGGGAGAGAAAAGGCGAAGAGCGACCATTTGTGTTGCGGTCGCCAGGCGGTATTCACCAGTTGTGATCGTACAACTTCAGGACTGCCGATCAGATCTGTAGACTTGTATAGGGGCCAGTCTGGAAATACAAGATCACATTAAATTAGATCGTGTACCACGAACTTGAAGAGGGGGGTAATGTGAGAAGTTAATGTGATTGAATTTACAACAGGCCCCAAGTTTCGGTTCCTAGCATTTTTTTTACGTTTTTAAGGAAGATTACGGTGGGATTTTTATCTTATTCGTTTTTTTTATTTCTCTTTGTATAATAATCGAGTTTGGATTTTCTGTGTAGATTAAGAATTACGGTTTCTAGAAAAGATGGTAGTTTTAACTTTTAGACTGGCACCAGCGCGCTGTTTCATTAAGATAATTCGTTCATGTAGAGATTTTCTAGTGTAACATAATGGCAGAGCATTTTCGGTTCTTCTCAGTGAGCGCGCTATAATTTTTAGTAAGGGTGAAATCAGATGGGGGTAGAGGGGGAGGTTTAAGCGCGTGGAAACAGGTCAGCAACGGAAATTTTCCGCTTGACCGTAAGTTCTAAATTTAGAAATGACCGTGGGCGATTCCTGGCACGTTGGTTGGTTCACAGATCGACCCGCTTAAGAACAAAGCCTAGCTATGACTCACGCGTAGCGTGGTCTGGGGTAATAAATAAGCGGGGTTCCCTGGCAGAAGGCGGAGATTTTTTTGAACTTCTACGCCTTGGAAAAGAACTGTCTGTATTTATATACAGAGCCGACTGCTCTTTCGAGAGAAATTCGTGCTGGTAAATATGACGTTAATTAAGCTTTAATAGTTTATAAGATTTTTGCAGAGTTGTTTCTAGGAGGTAAAGTTAATTCATAGAAGTAGAGCCATCAATGCTATAATTTTAATTGACTATAACTGACAGCGCAATTAGGTATTTTGTGAAAAGGTAGTAGGGAATTTTGATAGTTTCCTCAGAGTAGCTGTTTGTATAAATTGGAATATTACTGTTATTTGTCAGAAGACAGGGGATCTAATTTTTCCTGGATTTGTGATTTTAAATGGTGCAGCGTAAAACACGCTCGCGGAATTAAATTAATTTTAGTTCGTAACGGACATGCCATGAGTCCCTCTTATCTAAATTATTATCAGAGTGCATTCATTCTTTTTATGAGATAATGAAAGCTTAAAGATGGTAGATGTTAAATATTATAATTTTGAGACACGATGCACGTAATTTCATTGTGATTTTCGAGGATTTGGAGAGAGGGGTACAGGAGCACGTGCTGTGTCTATTTTCTTAGAGGGGTGAATCTGAAAACGGAAGGAGAGGGGAGATAGCGGGGTATGCATTGTAAAATAGGATTTCAGTTCCTTTAGAGATTTTAATGTACATTGTTATCAGAATCGGGTGTAAATAATATTCCCGACACGTGGGTGAAGATTTCTCAATATTTGAGTTATAATATTAGCGAATAATACGCTAGGGTTTTGGTGTGTATTTAATTGTTCAAGTGTGTGTAAATTACCAGCGGACTAATTTGTGTAACGCTGTGGTAATAGAACGAGTGGCTTTAATGGTTAGCGCATGGGAAATTGTGTATTTTTCTCGGTGTGGGTAAAACCTACATTTTGAAGTCAGCAGTTACGGGTCTAGTTGGGATTTGTAATTAGTCCTTAATTAATAGACCTATGTTTATAATGGTGAATTCATGGAGACGGGAGATTATTGTCTCGGGTGAAGTCTATTGTATTTGGGTAGCCAGGTAAACACATCGATCATTGTTAAATAGTAGGGCCAGGAATTTACTGGCAACAGGTTCATTCAGTGGTTAGAATGTTGTGACGGGCTAACCTAAGCCGCCAGCATGTAAGAGATTAAGCCAGCTGAGTCTGGAGATTAGAGTGTCGATAAGACAGTATTTGAGGGAAAGTGGGGTAGGCATGTTTACTAATCACTGAAGCGATACTAGAGCATGGGAGCTGTATGGAAGATTTGAAACTTAAGTGTTAGAGATTTGAGACTTAAGTGGTTGAAGAGTTGGGATTTAAGTGTTGAAGAGTGAGAGTTAAGGGAGTTAAGTGTTAAGGATATGGGAAATTTGTTGTGCGATATATATTTGTTATTGTTTTGTCCACAGCAGATATTTTCCAGGCGTGGCAGCTAGGGCTATAGTAGTCCTTCAGCGGCTAGAAGTTCGCCGGTCTTCTCAGGAGAAGAAGAGTCGGCAGAGCCAGAAAAGAAAGTGGAGTGGTGACAAGGTGGTCACTGGTGCAAAAGTTTTTGTACCCAAGAGAGAGCAGGGAGCTGGAAGCACAGACTTCTTCAGCAAGAACAGATGTTCTTACCAAAATTCGGAGCTAGTTACGCTCATGTTACACACACACACTGATCATAGGCGCAGGGCCTAAAAAGTGTCGTGAATTTCGGGCATAATAATCCCGACAGCCTTGAGCCCACGAGCAGGGTATCCGGGCTACTGCAAAGTAATAATTCGTCTATTTGGAAGCAGCAATAGACCACGTCCCGAGTTTAATTTACCAAGCAAGTCAGCAGCTACAACAGGCGGAGAAGAGGGGAAGGGTTAACATCCCTCTTTACTGCACGAGATCGATAGAGAGAAGGAGAGTAGTGGAGGAGTCGTTTCTGTAGGAACTAGGAGTGTCAGACAGACACTGAACATAACATTAGAACTCAGCAAGTCATCTGTAAGTTGTGTCGGAGGTGATAGAAGGGTTCTGGTCATGGACTTTGTGATAGTCAGAGAATATTTAGCCTTGTGATAGTCAGAGAATATTTAGCCTATAGTGGAGCAGCGGTGTAGGCGCGTCATTTGTGTAGAACCACGTCTGCAGACAGACGGACAGTAGGAGTTAGGGCGTGTTTACATGATATCAGGTTGATTAGGAGAAAGACGGATCTGGTGTTTGAGATCCTCCTTCACATGTTGTTGTATTACTTACCTTTCTTCCTTACAGGTTGAGGGGAGGGCGACTGTGGGGTTACCTTACCTAATCACTTGAAATTAATTGTTATGTTCTTTCCAGGTGTGTGAACACTCATGTTTATTCTATTTTGTAGTATGTTATATGAATTTTCTGTGGTGTAAATAAAATCCATTGTAAATTTCCGGCTGGATCAGTCACTTACTTCAACCTATATGTTGTCTGTAAGTGGTGTCTGTGGTGTTAAGTATTAAACCTTATCCCAGTCTTGGTAGCTAGAGGTAGTGAGGTTATCGCAAAACATTACGTCACTTAGTGGCAAGGGAGAGTCAATTTCGGTTCTCGACCCTTGACGCCAATAGCCTCATCTCCCACAGTCACTGTTATTTTATTCACAATTTTTCGCTAAAGCTAGCGCGAGGTTACTGATTATTTGAACGATTACGCAGCACTGAAATCTTTTTTGAGTCGAGCCTATTGTTTAGGATTAATTTCCAGTTTAGTATTGGTAAGTAATTCATTTTTAAAAAAATATTACAATAACATTGTTTAGATGAAGTTAGATTTAACTGTCAGATAACTTAGGCCTATGCTTTCTTTTCCCCTAAGGTTTAGCATAATTGATTATTTACGGCTGGTAAAAAAAAAAAGGCTGATACCACTACATATTATTTGATTTCACTAAAACTTGTAGAAAGTGCGTAAGAAATGTAAAGTTCTAAATGGTACGAAAATACACGCGGAGCATTCGGCGAACGTCATTCCGATATTACCAAATTATGAAACTGAAAAGAAAAAAAAAAACCACAATAGCGTGGAAAATTTACATCTTAACTCGATCAGAGAAAAGTTTATTTGGAGTTAGCCTACTTCTCTTCTTAGTTTTAATTTCGTTTCTTTAAAAAACAATGTTATTTTGCCTTTGGTGGTCATCATTACGGTCATTCAATGATTTATAATTATTAAATAATTAATTAGCCTACTATCAATGTTTGATTGACACTAAAATTTGTATGGGAAGGTCTATTTAAAACTACCAGTTGGGCTTTAACGGCTATTCCAATTTTTGAAGTTCGGTAGAAAATATACAGGCTAATATTACGCCAGCGCTAGTTTATATTTTCATTACCAGCTTTAGCAAAAAATTTATTAGATTTTAAATTTAAGATTCCTAACCCATAATGCTTATTACTGGTCTCTTTAGGCCTGTACTTTTATAAGGCACTATAGAAAACACAGCAACTGTTCTTCATTTCAACCATAAATTGTATTAATTTTTTTCCAAGATTCTATTTCATTATATAATATTAAAATTACAAATAATTATATTTTTCAAATTGATTATTAATATTTGTATTTACTTTTTCACATTAATTTTTTTTTTTTTTTTCTGTCTAGCAGGAAATATTGCATCCATCTAACAGCATGGCTGAGCCTAACTTTAAAAAAAGGAGGTTAGAAGATCAACGTCGTGGGAAGTTTCAATCTGACTGGACAACTACATTCCCTGGGATTATTGAGACATCCAAATTAGGCTCTTCACATGCATACTGTAGAATATGCAATAGAGATATTAAAGTGATGGCATCTGGCTTACACGATGTGAGGGAGCATTTCAAAACAAAACTGCATGAAAGGAACTATCAGCTGAAGAACGGAAGTTCTATCAAGGCCTTCTTTACTCAGCCTCAACAAGAAGATGATAAAATAACGAGGGCTGAAGTTTTATTTGCAAATTTTATTGCTCAACACAACATAGCTGCTTCTATAGCTGACCATTTTTCAGACTTATCAGCTGAGATGTTTCCGGACAGTGCTATTGCCAAACGTTTCAAATGCAAGCGAACCAAAACAACAGCCATTATTAAAAAACTGCTTGGCTCCATCTGCAATGGAGCCAGTCATCAAATTATGCAGGAAGACACCTTTCTCCTTGATGATCGATGAGTCAAATGATAGAAAAACTGACAAGCGTTTAGCTATAATGGTGAGGGTATTTGAAGATGGCATAGGACCTAGAACCAGGTTGCTGGGCATGCCGGTCGGTACTGGTGGAACCAGTGAAGCTATTTTCAGTGATATTGATGCTGTGTTCAGCGACTTACAAATCCCATGGATTAACTGTATAGGTTTTGCAAGTGACAACTGCAATGTAATGGTTGGCAAATCAAACTCTGTACTAACGCGAATCAAGAGCAAGAACCCTGATGTGTTTAGTATAGGGTGTATTTGCCACCTTGCAAATCTTTGTGCCAAGGAGGGTATAAAGCAGCTGACTATTCCTGTTGATGACCTTTTGATAGATATCTTCTATCATTTTGAGCATAGCTCAAAACGGAAAAAATCATACAGAGAGTTTCAACTGTTTACAGGAGTGGATGCACTAGACATACTAAAGCACTGCCAGACTCGCTGGCTTTCTTTGCAGAAAGTAGTGGACAGAATTTTAAATCAATATTCTGCTCTATCTTCATACTTCGAGAGCCACGACGATATGGAAAAACCATGCCGTGTCAAAAACATTCATCAGTTACTAAAATCACCACTGACCCAGATGACTCTACGTTTTCTCCAAATTGTGCTACCTCTGTTGACTGAATTTAACAAATTGTTTCAGACAGATGAGTCCCAAATAGGTGGTATGATGGATGAAATGGATCGTCTGCTACGAAAATTTATTGTCAAATTTGTAGAGATGAAATATGTAAAAGAGGTGAAAGATATAAGATTGTTAAAGTATGCTGAACGTGATCTACAGCATGATGACCATACACTTGCTGTTGGTCTGTCCAACAGGACATTACTGGAAGAGTTAGATATAAGTTCTCAAGTGAGAAATTCATTTTTCAGAGATGTGAGGAACTTTTATGTTGCTGTTGTGAAAAAGATATTGGATAAATTTCCATTTGAGAATGAAGTCCTTAAGGATATCAAAATTCTTGATCCAGCCTTTAAAGACACAGTTCAATATACAGCAATCTGTAAGCTGGCCAACACTTTTGCACCACATTTAGACCAAGAGGTGTTAAAGGATGAATTTGAAGATTATTGTTTGCTGCCTGATGAATGTATTTCAAGATTTGACGCTGGACAAAAAAGAAGCTTTTCTAGGTACTGGCTTGACATAATCAACCTGAAAACTAGCACTGGTCGTACACGATTTCCCAGTCTGGCAGTCATAGTGAAACGCTTATTGACATTGCCTCACAGCAATGCTGACTGTGAGAGGTCTTTCTCTATGATGAAAAAGATTCACACGGACTGCAGAAATAGACTAAATGATGATACAGTCACAGCATTTCTACAATGCAAAATAAATTCTAACTCTTGTTGTTTAGGTTTTAAAGCAAGTGAAGACATGCTTAAAAAGGCAAAGGCCGCATGTCACTATGATGGTGCAGAACCATCTAATTGAATATACTTTTACATGAATAAACTCTTTTGTTACGTTTTTCAGTCTTTGTACAGGTTTTGCGGGTCTTTGTACAGGTTTTGCGGGTCTTTGTACAGGTTTTTTTAATTTTTTGTACAGGTTTTTCATCTCTTAGGTGTGGCATGTATGTGACTCTGCTAATTTTAGTTCATGCTGTCGTTTTCTATCATTCTCTTCCATCTCAAGCTGAAGTCGTTTTGTATTTTGTTCAGCTATTAATTTTCTTTCTTCCATTTCCTTTTGTTTATTTTCCATTTCAATTTTAAGTCTTTCTTCAGCCTCCCTTTGCTTCTGTTCTGCCTCTCGCTGAAATCGTTTCTCTTCTAATTCAGCGGCTAATCTCATTTTTTTCTCATTCTCCTCCGCCTCAAATTTCAAATTTTGTAATCTTAAAGTTTCTAGCTTTCTCTGTTCGGCTTCTATTTCTTGAGCTTTCTTATATTCTGCAAGTGCAAATGCTTTTGCTTCATCAGGAGCCATCTGAAGAGCTTTTGCTTGCTTAATGAAATAATCTAGTGAATACATTATGCTTTATAAGTAGTCACAATACTCTTGATTTATAAAATGATAATTAATCAATGTAAATTAATTAACCTTGTTACTATAACAAGTGTTCTTCGTTCCTGTCCTAGAACGGTATATTTTGTTATCATATAGTTATGAAATATATCAATAATCAATATAGTAATTTATGTAATGAAATGTCATGAAAGCAACAACGTGAAAGACAATAGAAACATTACCGACAAGACACGATAATCAAAGACGAGTGAACACAATCGTAGAAATCAACAAAAATAGAAATGTGTAACTAAAATAGAATATCGTAAAAATTTACGATGACAACTACGATCAGATACTCAACAGGACAATTGACAACACAGTGTAAAAACATAGGTTTTGTAAAAAACTGAACGACAGGAAAGGTGAGACGGACGCATAATACAAACAAAATTCATCATAAAACTAAATACGAGTAAAAATAACTACGAGAACAACAATTAAACGTGAGGAAACAGCTAAACAGATACTATCATAAGGAACAATTAGCGATCGGAACTTCGGCAAGGTTTCTAGCCTTGGACCGGAATTATCGCTCAATTGAAACTTACAAGTTGAGCCCTACAGAACGTCTGACGAAGAGCCCGAATTGGCTTCGAGATGGATCTCGTTCGTCAGATCAACCTCCCTACCTCCCACGACGAATGTACAACATATAACATATAACATGGAAAATGTAAAGATGGACATAACTATAGGAGGCACAGCTAAAAGTAATAAAATGTACAACGAAAGCACGTTATACTCATCTCGCGTGTGCCGGGAAAAAACAATGTGCCTCGTCTCCGTGGATGTACGTCTGAGGATAAAATACTTCGCTCTGCGTATATAACAACAGCTCGCACGTAATAATGACGAATAGGTGATCCCAAGGCAGTCAGTCACTGTAAAACTTGACGTGGAGGTTGATTGATGACCTTGAGCATTTGGTAACCGTAAGTTGATTCTGATTCATCATCACACTAGGTTCCAAGTTTGAGATGTTGTCGCCTTGAAAGTTCAAATCTTCTTTTCAACCGATACTTGGATTGAGTACGTTCCTGTGAAATTATTTATTTCCAGACCACACTGGCATACCATTTACTGTTGGGTCGTTCATTCTAATTGTAAAGAACTTCATTACGCGAATGGTTGCAAAGGAACAAAAATGTCAGAAAAATGTTCTTCAAAACGAACTCCAACAAGTAGTGTTTAACTGGTCACTTACTGGCAGCACACAAGTCTGTGATGACTGTACATATATTTTATTTAACGTGACACATACGGAGTGGAACACACAAGACGATCATGGTTACAGATTACAGATGCAAATGTCATACTTTAAAGTTGCTGATCATACTCTTAAATTCTTGGAGATTCTTCAACAATCAAGTCCTCTTCTATCCAAGTGAGCTGAGGATCACTTCTGTTACCCTCTAATATACATTTACAATGAAGTCCGTTGACCTTCTTCCAAGGACGTCTATCGTGGTAAACGAATTCATGTTCAAGGATCAATCTTTGATATCATACCCGTAAAATTCCCAGACTTTCTTCATACAATACTTATGTAGCATATATATAATCCAGACAAAGTCATACACAGCAATACAATCAGGTTAGAGTCTTCTGTTGACTAACCTCTCCCAAAATCCATGCCATGACTTTGGCATTGGCGAAACGGCATATTAAAACATGTGAAGCATACAAAAATCAATTAACTTCGTTTCCTCGTAGGTATCCTCCCTCTACGGTAATTCAAACAAGGCAATCGACTCCGTTTGTCCATTCTAGGAATGACATACTACGATGGATCCCCGCTAGACCATAACTAAGAGCGGCCTGATACTTTAATTTAACTCAATAAACATTCAATGTGAAATGGGGCGACACTTACATGATACTTCCACTATTGGCTTCGACATGAAGACCAATATATATATCAATAGAAATAATGGCTTCCACAAACTTGCCACGAATACAAGAAATATTCCACGGACATCAATATGGTCCGTACTGCCCCATACAAAACATGACGTCAGAATCCCTAAACTAGGTTACCCGTGCGTCCAAAGCAACTCACACTGCATTGTGCACGTCAGTGCGTGAATCAATCGAACGCACAAATAATATAACTATATTAAGACTGGTGCGTACATTTGGCAGGGCCGAAGACTACCCCCTTAGGTAATAAATGTACGTAACAGTGGCATATGTTTGTTGAGTGGCTATGATGGGAGTACATGGCATACGTTTGTTGAGGGGCTGTGATGGGAGTATGTGGCATACGTTTGTTGAGGGGCTATGATGTGAGTACATGGCATACGTTTGTTGAGGGGCTGTAATGGGATGTTGAGGGGCTATGATGCGAGTACGTGGCATACGTTTGTTGAGTGGCTATGATGGGAGTACATGGCATACGTTTGTTGAGGGGCTGTGATGGGAGTACGTGGCATACGTTTGTTGAGGTGCTGTGCTCCTTGGAGAGTTGGGTAGGGAATGAAGGATTGAAATAAGCAAGAATTTAAAAAAAACAAATACAATTTTACATTGTTTTGGCAAGATGTGCGCTGTTCTGTTAAAATGTTGTAGCTGAAGTTTGAGTTATTTGTAAGAGGTTAGTTTGAGTTATGTTGCCCTAAATAAAAGTTACATCAAAACCTCAGAACCCATTGAGTTTGTGTTTTTTACTGTTGTTGTTGTTTAACTAAGGCTGCCAAACTTGTCGCCCTTTCACAGCCATTGCCAAGGGGAATAATCTACGCTAGTTCCTGGGGGTCTTTGAAGAGACAAATAAAGACAAGGACTACTTCCCCCTCAGGCATGTCGAACAAGGTGACTAATACAAGGCTGTGCATAGAGATGACACTCATCATGTCAAACAAATAGCCACTCAAACCACCACTGCACTGAATGTTTGATGCAGGCAAGGGGACCACCTGCATTCTTGGCTCCATGCTCTGTAAGGATCACAAATGTTGTTGTTTAACTAGGGCTGCTGACCTTCTCGCTCTTTAGCAGCCAATACCAAGTTGAAGACTCCTTGGTATTATCTACACTGTAGATCTAGGCTTGTCCTGTGGCTTTTCTGCCATTCCGAAATGTGTTGAGTTGAAGTCATGAGCTCCAGTTTCTCCAGCTTGGCTTACATTTAAAGGATCGTCACATCTGGTCCCAAGCTAGGAGTAAGAAGTGTGTGGCATACTGTGCATTCCCCGCCATCCATGGGGGGCTCTGCAACTATGCAGAGCTAAAATACTGTACACTGGTTCTGGGCTCTCCCAAGGAATGGTCACGTCCTGCACAGCCAATTCTCAGCTTCCCCTGCCTATCACTGGGTTCATAGTGAGATCCTTCTGCATGCAGTCAACCAAGTCAGAGCCAAAGAATTACGCCTGGGGCTCAAGTGACTTCTCCAAGCTTAGTGTGCAATTCTGGGTTCTCAACAAGTTTCACCACAGGGAGAATCTCTGGAAGTGTGTGGATGATATCAAAAGTCAGTGAGGATGTAATTAGCCTCACAGACATAGGTTCACTTCCACGTACATATATTGTAGCATTGTGCATAGCTGGTGGTCATATAAGGATGACTCGAGATATGCCTCCTGTCACGAAATGGATTTAGGACTAAAGGCTGTCTACATATAGTGACAAGACATTAGTGAGAGGAAAGACTGAAATGATAGATTTAGATGAACAATGACAGTGCAAATGTGAAAGCGAGACTATTGGCTCCGAGGTTGAGAACCGAAGTTAAATCTCCCTCGCCACTTCGGACGTCTTAATTGCTATGGCCTCGACCACCTTTAACTACCCTAAGGGGATAAGGTTCAATTATGATTCACATACACCACGATACAGACAACAGATAGCTACTGTACGTAAATGAAATGACTGGTCCAGACTATAAAGGTTCAAGTTTTATTTACACCTATAAACACAACTCATATACATGTCAAACACATAAAAATTGCAGTGTAAGCACTCCTGAAAACAAACAAATTCAGGAAAAATTTCAAATGTTGTATCATCAAAACCCAACCCTTCACCCACAAGTTTCCCCTGTATGGAGAGAGAAGGTAAGATTAAATGAAATAAACTACACTGCCCTGGGAGGGGTCTCAGACGCCGAGCCTCCACTCCAAACTAGCTATCCTAAACTAATATAAACTCTAAGTACAAAATCAGCTGGATCTACTAAGTTTCTACACAACCTATCCTGAAAATCTCCTGAACTGCTACACAGCTAACTGCACCTCTACACTTCAACAGCTGTTCTCTGCTATGATCTTCACAAAACTATGTCTCAGTTCTGTCTTTCTGGTCTACTACCTGTAGACTACACTTCAGCAGCTGTCCTCTGCTCTAAAATCTGTGGAGAGGATTTTGACCCTGTTGCTCCCCACAATTCTTGAAACTGACGACTAGGTTTCACCACTGGCTTCTGGAAAAACTACGATTTGGTAGCTGGTTTTGCTGCTACCACTCTGGATTTACCTGCCCACTCCCTACTCTGGGGTCAGGCCTTCGGCGTTATTATGGCCGGGACGAATCGAAATAAATTTACAACCACGCTGGCAACTTGCCGATTTGCGGGTGTAAGAAGATTGAGCATCAGAGCTCCGGATTTTCCGCCAAAATCCCTTTCAACTGAAGAATGTCTTCCCTGCCTTGGGAAAATGTATTTTCTTTCGCTCCGTCCGCCACTGGCAATTAACGCACGACTTTGCGTGTCGGCGAATGCCACAACTTTGCCGTGGGAGAAATTTTGTGGTATCAAAAATTCTGCTCTTCCCCACAAAAAAGCCGGTACCTGCTGTTTAGACAAAAAAAACAAAACAACAGCTAAACACACAGTAAGAATATATTTCGAATAACAATTAACTCCCTTACTTTAACATTTTACACCCAAGTCTTCAACACTTAACTCCCCTACTCTCTTTCCGTTCTGCACTACCATCCCAATTAATCATGCCCAAGTCCGCTCCCCCACTGGTCCCTTCTCTACCTGAGCCTGCAGTAAACATTACCCAGTAATACAACACGAGACCTAGGGTTCTGCATGACTGGTTACAATACCAACAGTTTTTCTCACTGAGGGCCTATCTGT
This sequence comes from Oreohelix idahoensis, assembly GCA_024509875.1. Lineage (NCBI taxonomy): Eukaryota > Metazoa > Mollusca > Gastropoda > Stylommatophora > Oreohelicidae > Oreohelix > Oreohelix idahoensis. Next base: position 33,238 of record JAMPIV010020650.1, on the reverse strand, counting down.
CTAAAATACTATGGCCCACTTCTCGCTGACACTGAATGCAGCAAAAATGTTTAACACAAAATAACTAGACCTCTCTAAGAATTTCTAAAATTCCCGTCAAGAAATCGTAAATCACATAAAATGTAATACAAAATAATTTCCTTTAAAAGAAATAATTCATCTCCATCTTCTGAGTACACGGAACACCAATGCACAATCAATAACGTATAACCCTGTTAGATGCTAGCATATACATACTGCTTACATAACCCCAGGTTACCAATTACATCTCGATAGTTACCAACACGTGTTTACCATTCTTTACCACCACGTGCTTCTGCATAATTATTCATTAATGACAGCACCCCACGTGCTTCTCTCCCCCTCACCTCTCTAAACATCGTATCAAATAAATATACAGTAAGGAACGCACCCACGTGCTCCCGTCATTCTGTAAATTCATAAATCAGAGATGCGGGTTTCTCTCCCGACCTACTTTGCAATAATACAAATCTCGAATTTCCCCACTGAAAGGCAATCGACAATTTTGACTCTGGCACGCGGCTGGCAATTACATTAAGAGACCGAGGCTATGAATTACAGGCCTTTTATCATCTAACAGCACGCTGACCTCGTGACGTCATATACGCGGCTTCGATTTTTAACCCAATGATTTCAAATGCCGTTATATCTCAGCCAATCAGAATTGTAAACAATACTGATGCAACCGGTATTGCTAGACAAAGAAACGGGATTACGCTCTGCCCTCTACTGGCAATGAAGCAAAATGGCCGAAATATATATATATATATAAAATCCCCGAAAAATGCGTCTAGCCGCCTGTCATATCTTTAAAAGGACTAAAACTGGTGCACATCTGATCTAGGCTCTATAATCTTAATCTAGAATAATACTGCAACAATTCCCTACACCCCAACTCTAAACACATAAAGAAGAACCATAAAGCAGATGAGATCAAACTCCCTTGTGATCTCACTCTGAAAAAAACGTAAATAATAGAAGGAGAAGAAACATGGAGAAGGATTATCTGTAATCCCTCCTAGAAAAAGTGAACAAAATGCAAGGAGAAAAAGACATGGGCCATTTGAAAGACAGAATCTCAGTACTTTCATCACACCTCCATAATAATAATAATAATAAATTCTTTAAGCACCAAACACGGCGCATAAGGCAGAAACAAGTGCTCTCCAGGTTGTTCGTTGTGACGCCACTCATCTTAGCTCTTGCACATTGTTTAATCCCAACGTTCTTCCTTCTCTTATTATTGTTCTTCTGAGTGTTTCTTTTGGTCTTCCTTTTTTCCTCTTACCCTCAGGAACCCAAGTGAGCGCCTGTAGTGGTATTCTGTTGTTTTGCATTCGTAGGACATGACCGATATATGACCATCGTCTTTTCCTCCATGCATCAGCACAAATGTAAATGATGATTATCTACATTAAATCACCCCACCCTACCCCTTCCTTTTCACTGGCTGTCAAGCATTGAGCTACCACTGTAGATGGTACCCTTGCAGGAAGTTTGCTTCACAGCATTCATCTATTTTTTCAGTTGTGGTTTCTGTATTAATTTCTTTTACCTGATGAGATCACCTACCTCATGCACTTCTGAATTATAGATTATGACTTTTCTGACATCACCACAACTTCTTGAGTTGGAGCCATGAGCTCCAGTTTCTTTCCTGGGTATTCTGTCCTAGCTTGACATGACAGGGTACTTAAGCTGTAGTAGCTGGACCCCTTGGGGGTCTGTGAATGAATTCTAGGGGGTACATGAAATATAGCCTAAAATTAAAAATTTTTCATTATGCTTTTATGTACATTCTTTCTTAGAAGGGGTCCATAGCCTTCATCAGACAATGAATGGGGTCCACAGCCTTCAGTATGTTCCGTAGCCTTCATCAGACAATGAATGGGGTCCATAGCCTTCAGTAGGGTCCGTAGCCTTTATAGACAATGAATGAGGTCCGTAGCCTTCATCAGACAATGAGTGGGGTTCGTAGCTTTCATCAGACAATAATTAGGGTCCGTAGCCTTCATCAGACAATGAATGAGGTCCGTAGCCTTCAATAGGGTCCGTAATCTTCATCAGACAATGAATGGGGTCCGTAGCCTTCAATAGGGTCTGTAGCCTTCATCAGACAATGAAGGGGGTCCGTAGCCTTCATCAGACAATGAAGGGGGTCCATAGCCTTCATCAGACAATGAATGGGGTCCGTAGCCTTCAATAGGGTCCGTAGCCTTCATCAGACAATGAATGGGGTTCGTAACCTTCAGTAGAGTCCGTAACCTTCAATGGGATCCATAGCCTTCATCGAACAATCAAAGGTGTCTGTGGCACAAAAAAAGGTTAAGAACCCTGGATTTGAAGGATCCTCACGTCTGGTTTTAAACATATTGTTCTCAGAAAGTTGAAGGAAAATGACTTCACAGTTTGTTCCTCTTTCTGTTAGGTAGCATAAAGACAGAATTTTTATAAAGTACATACATTTTGTAATCAATATTTTAACCGAATTAAAGTGTTTTTGTTACCCTTAGCTTGTACAAAGTGATTGAAAAGTCACTTCTATATTTTAAAATCTTGATATCCTCACTTGTATCCACTGGATATACATCAAACAATATTTTTTTAAAAAGAGAGCAGTTACTACCATTTGACAAATAAGTTGTTTGTGGATCCGTACAAATAAGTTGTTTGTGGATCCGTACAAATAAGTTGTTTGTTTTTGCCGAGAAACAAAATAAAATCAAATCAAAAGTGGCTACTAAACTGAGGTTACAAGAGAGAACAAAAATGGCTGCCAGCTGTGACGTCGTATGTTAAACAAGCGGATCTCACATTGACTTGTTATGTTAATGTGACATAGCACTTTATGTAATTTAATAGCAGTTAGAGCCAGGTATCCAGGAGGACCCAGTGTTCACTGGAAGGACAACATCAGGCAGTTTGTGAAGGACAGGACTAGAATGGAACCAGGCCAAAAAAGGAAAATAGCTGATAGAATAGTGTGGCGCTCTCTTTGGCTAACCTCTACACCCCAAGGTGGAAGTGTAATTAGCAGTTAATTCCCTTTATGTTGACGTTTGTTTCATGTGAATAATTTGGATAGGAATGAAGAAATAACAGTTTCAAAGTAGGAAACGACTGTCCAATCACCATGTAGATCAGACAAGCTGACAAGTTACGAATTGTTTGATTTCATGTCAGATATTGTTGTAACAAAATCAAGATGGACAACTCTGTATGGGACAGTGTTACAGATTTATCTGTTCATTACCCACCAGCTCCAAATTGAGCATAGGCCCAACAAATTCACACCAAGCCTGTGCTGTCCAGTACCATCTGTTCAAGATCTTTTCCTGTTTTCTTTATCCCCCTTTTATGTCATTGTCTCCAGTTCCCTTCTTCACGTGCTGTCAGGTCTAACTCTGCTTCTGGTGATTCCAGAACAAGAACTGCTCTGTATTGCTATCACATTCCTGGAAAAACTCTACGGAGATACCAACAGTCTCAAGTTGGCCACTGCTGTCTGTGAACATATTCAAGTTGACGTCTGACAATGAACGAAGAAGAATTATTGCTATCATCCAGTTTCCTCAATTTGTGTCCTATCCATCGGTGGGGGATTTTCCTCCCCTTGTGTTTCACTAATACAGGTCCATAATCCAGAATCTGAACACCTGAAACCCGAAATATTCCTAAAGTGTTTATAACCAATCCTGACATATGGAAGTGAGTCATGGATTAGTAACAAAAGCACTAGAGGACATAGAGATGTGGTTTTTTTTTTTTTTTTTTCAGAAGCATGTTAAAAATACCATGGACAGCTAAAAAGAGTAATGATGATGTCCTGAAAGAGGCCAATGTGCAAAGGAAGATTATTCCTCAATTTAGAAAGAAGCAATCCACGTTCTTCAGGCATGTTATGAGAAGAAGGAAGCAGGAGTAAATCGTGATAACAGGAAAGATTGAAGGGAAACAAGACGGAGGACGACAAAGAGAGAAGATACTCGACATACTGACATCATGGCACGGAGAGAAGTTAACATCAGAATTGATAAATAGTACTGTAGACAGGAAGTTGTGGAGCGACATGATTGCCTATGCCACCAGACGTGGTACTTGAAGAAGAAGATATTTCCCAATGCAGTGAAAGCTTCTGTTGCCTTATGTATTCGTATATCGATATCCTTGTCTGTTCCTACAACTTTGTCTGTATTGCTGCCAGTATACGTCTTCTTCTTCTTCTTCTTGCGATCGCATCTTTGATGATTACACCGTCAGACGAGTTCTCATGATGAATTCGACTGTTGTTTGAAGTTCCTCTTTAACTCCATATAGCTTTGAGTTTAGTGTTGAGTCATTGGGCCAGTATATCTTTCTTAACTGGTCATACAGAGGACAGTCCTGTAGAACATGCTCAGCAGTTTGTTCGTTTAATCCACATGTGCACAGTGGTGAAGCAGACAATCGTAGCTTGTGCATGTGTTTATTCAGTTTGTTATGCCCTGTCCTGAGTCGAAAAATAGTTATCTGTCCCTGCCGGTCAAGAGTGTGATAGTCGTCTTTGGGTTGGTTCTGTTCTCTTCTGATAGTCTGGATAGCTCTCTTTTTCTCAAAGTATGTGACTTCATTATCTTCTTGTTCACTTTCTCCTCCCTTTTTTGCAAGTTTATCTGCCTTTTCATTTCCGGGTACACCACAATGAGATGGTACCCACTGAAGTATGGTTCTCTTTTTGGCAGCTACCTTGTTTAGTTCATTTCTCAGATGCGGGAGTTTACCACCCTTGAGAGCTTGCAGGACAGACAGTGCATCTGTGAGGATGACTACCTGGTGGCAGTCAGAGTTGGTGTTATAAATCATATTTGCAGCTTGCTCTAGAGCTTGAACCTCAGCTGTATAGTTGGAACAGAATTTACCAGTGGGAATGTGCCTAGTCTCATAGTGGTTGTCAGGATATGAGATAAAGATACCGGCACCTCCATTCCTAACAGCATTAGTTGCTGATCCATCTGTATAGGCATGTATCCATGATTGATCGGGATAGCTTTCTTGGATCATACTCAATGTAGCAGTTTGTTTTTGCAGATCATTATACTCACATCCACTTGTGAGACCAGTGACTGATGTATTAATTTGGAGGGCACTGCTGGCCTGCTCCCATGGTACAGGGTATAGGGTGGGCTTCAGTGGTGTTGTCTTCATGGATAGGTCTTCTTGATGCTGTCTTATAAGTCTTTTCCCCCGATGCACAAAGCTGCTACGCTTTAAACGTCCCAATGCCAGATCATCTAGTCTTGCCTTCATTGGGTGCATTGGCATACTGTTGTACTTTTCCATCTGGATCATGGTTTTTGTGTCTCTTCTATGGGACAATGTCTGTAATCCAGCAACCTTCTGCATCTCTGTTATTGGTGTAGTTTTCATGGCTCCTGTAATGAGCCTGAGAGCTTGATTTTGCACCTTGTCCAAAGACTGCAGATGTGAGTTAGCAGCTGATGACCATGCTGCTGAGCTAAACTCTAAGTGTGGTCTTATTCTTCTTCTTCTTCCGTCCTTAGCCAACGACCAGCAAAGCAGTCAGTGGCCATTACGCCTAGTGGCGTCTTAAGGGCAACAGCGAATAGATTTTCTTTGCCGTTGTTCCCATCACGCCTAATGGCATCTTTAGGGCAACGACAAATCAATCCGTTTGTTGTTGTTTCCGTAATCAAAGTGACTGGCAAACGGGTGATCAGCCCGTTGGGGTGGTCTTATTACTCCATTATAAATCTTCTTTAGATTTCGTTCATTTGCTCCCCAGTTGGTACCTGCTAATTTTCTGAGTATGCCTAGTCGTCTTCTGGCCTTTCCTTCTGCATTTTCAATATGCTTATTCCATGTAAGCCTTTGGTCAAATGTCATCCCAAGATAGGTGGGGTAGCTTTCTTCCTTGATCACGGTTGTCCCTAGGTGTATAATAGCTGATTTGTCCTTGGGGGGGCGAGGGAGAACAGTGTTGTGGAGGTTTTGTCTGTGTTTATTGTGATAAGCCATTTCTCTGCCCATGTCACTAGCATGTCTGCTGAACGCTGCATTCTATAATTTGCTGTGGTGACATTTTCATCAGCGCACCAGAGTACTAGGTCATCTGCATATAAGGCAGCTTTAACTCCTGCAGGGAGATCTTTCACCAGGTCATTGATGTAAACAAGGAAGAGTGTTGGGGAAATTACTCCTCCTTGAGGTACCCCCTGATGGAGCAACACTTTTCTGCTCTGCAGACCGTCAAGAGTGACTCTAGTTCTCCTGTTATGCAAGTATGACTGGATCCATTTCATCATGTTGCCTTGGATTCCACTTCTCCTAAGTTTTGCAATGAGGCCATCTTTCCACACCTTGTCAAAGGCCTGCTTGAAGTCGACCCAGATCGTTAGGACCTTTTTCTTCTCCTGGAAGGCATCTTCTATTGCTTGAGACAAGTAAGTAACTTGGTCTTCTATACTGTAGCATTCTCTAAATCCAGCTTGTTCCGGCACCAGGATCTGCTCAGACTCTAAATACCATTTCAATCTGTGGTTGACTATTCGCTCCATAGTCTTCCCAACACAGCTTGTGAGACTGATTGGCCGGTAACTTGCAGCCTCGGTCTTACATTTCCCTTTCTTTAGTATGGGTATTGTGATGGCTTCTCTCCATACTTGGGGTACCGTTCCTTTCAACCAGCTGTGGTTGAATATCTCAAGCAGTTTTGTCTTTGCTGCTGAGCTCAGATTTACTAGCATTTTGTTGCTGATTTTGTCTGGGCCAGGTGACTTTTGAAACTTAAGCTTGGAAATAGCCTTCTGTAGTTCTAGTGTGATGGGTTCCCTCATTGGGGCAGGAGTATCTGTCTGTCCCATGGTTGCCAGTATTTCTTTTCTTATCTCTCTCTGATGATCTATGTTAATGGGTAAGTTGCTTTCTGAACTGTATCTTCTAGCAAACAAGTCTGCAGCTTGTTTTCCTCTGAAAAGTTTGCCACCTTCATCCAATGTGATAGTCTGCCTAGGTGAGGAACGCTCTTCATTTAGAGACTTGACTAATCTCCAAAGTTTCCTGCCGTCTTTCTCAAGGTTCAGCGATGCCGTTTTAGTTCTCCAGCTTTTCCGTTTTTCTTCTAGCTTTGTTCTCTGAAACTCTGCTACAGCCTTTTTCCATTTGTTCACCTGATGCCTGAATAAACCCCAGTTGGCTTTTTTGTAGTTCCATCTTGTAATGGCTGGGCCTGTACTGAGAGTTGCACTCTGGACAGTAAGAAAGATTGGGCGATGGTCGCTTCCCCCTAGTTGGTCTCCTACTTCTCTACTAATAGATCCAGCTATATCTGGTGTGGAGAAGGCAAGATCTGGTGTTGAAGTTGTGTGCCATCCTCTGGAGTAGAAGGTATGAGTATCTGTGGCATTATTGACTAGGATTAGGGAGTGATCATCTTGCCAAGTTTCAACCTCTTCACCTCTGTGATCCAGATGGTTATAGCCCCAGCTCTGGGAGTGGCTATTAAAGTCTCCAACTGCTATAAAGTTGGTGGCTGGTACCTGTATAGAGCTGAGACTCAGGGGTTGTTGTTCGGACAGTAATAGTTCAGGAGTTCTATTTCCATCTTGTCTACCTTTATCTGCAACAGCTGATATTCTGCTCCATCCATGAAGGTTTTCCTTTCATGTGCAGGAATGTTATTCCTTACAAGAGTAAGTACTCCTCCTTTTCGTCTATCTTTTCTGTCGGATCTGAAGCATTGATATCCCCTTATTTTAAAGGTTTGATCTGCTTTCAAGTGAGTCTCTTGGATACAGCAAACACTGACTTGCTTCTCATACAAGATGTTTTCCAGCTCTGTCTTTTTGCTGTATCCAGCCTGCTTGCTGTTCACTCCCTCTGCATTCCAGTGCATCATGACAAGTGGCACTCTGGGTTTCTCTTTTTCTGTTTTGTTTTGGTCAGTAGTTCTCCTCCGCCGTCTGCTGACTCCACAAGACGGTCTAGAGGGTCCTCCAGTAGCTGAGGGTGGGCTCTGTCGAGGCTCAGAGCCCGGCACTGCACTTGCCTGGTGGAGCTCCACAGGGCGAGCACCAGTACGAGATTTATTTGACGGTGTACCCTCCATAGAAAAAAAAAAAGCGAGTTGCGTGATACTGTGGTTTCCGGTGCGCCTTCTGGCCCAGTATCTACGACTTTAGCACCTGTTCAACGGGAGAGTGGGCTCATCCCTAATCTGTTTATGTTCCCAGTAGTGGACTATTCGCAAGCAGCCTGGGGGTGTCACTGCTCTGCGCGGACCTTGTTTACCGAGGCGGCGTCCGAGCTCGTATGGTGAAAATATGGTTGCGTTATCTTCAAAATAGCCCTGTCTTTCCCATGGCTTTTCTGCCATCCTGCAACTTTGAGTTAGGGAGTTCTGAGCTCCAGTCTCTTTCCCAGGCATTTTATCCTGGCCTGGCACGCATACAGAGGACCCCACTTCTGGTTCTAAGTTAGCAGTTGGGGATAGGTGGGGTAGCACACTGTGCATTCCCCGTCATCCAGGGGGGCTCTCCAACTATGCAGAGCTTGCACAATGCTGTGCTCTGGTTCTGGGCTCTCCCAAGGAATCCTCACGTCCTGCACAGAGCCACTTCCAGATACCCACCACCTGCCAACCCTCCATTGTAGAAATCTCCTGCATGCGGCCATCCAGTCAAGAGCCAGTATTAAGTCTGGTGCCCAAGCGATCCCCCCAAGCTCAGTGTGCAATGCTGGGTTCTCATCATGCTGCAACACAGGGGGGATTGTGATGCTCAGCCATCTCTCTCAACTCTGCACCGATAAGTGACATCGGGGACTTAACTGTGCCTCAGTACTGGGAGGCCCCGTTTCCGAGTACACCACACACAGCCAATTGAGGCAACGGTCGCCGTGGGCGTGTCTTCAGTGGGGAAGTTGTGGAGTCTTCCTGTCCATGTTCTTGCACATCCTAACACTGCCCGCAAGACATCAGAGGTTTGGAGAGTGGCCTTCTCTGCTTTTTTGAGCCGGGGTGGGCTCCCCAGGCAAGTCTCGATGGGGATCGGGACGTGTCCACGCGCCAGTGGGTCCAGCATCGGCCGCATCTGATGGAGGACTTGCTCTGCCAGGTTTGAGTTAGTAAATTGGGGTGCCTGTGGATTTCCTACTGCCCCGGGTAGAAGCCAGAAGTGTACTGTGCCAGCTCTGGGGGAGATAAAGGGGGTGTTTCTGCGTCTCCTTGTGATACGTAGCCAAGGTAGGGCTCACAGTGCTCTTTCCCCGCCACCAAATTGCCTGCTGGTTACGCCGAGTTCTCCGAGGCTCTAGGCATGTGACCAAGAGTTGAAGGCAATAGGATCGTCACGTCCTGAGTCTCTGTGTCTGTACGATGGGTTCCGATCTTCAGGGAGCAGTCCACACTCGTTCCCACTCCCAAGACTTGTTCAGTATCCATCTGGCTCCTTCCCACCCACAGAGGGCGTGTACGGTGTAGTGCACCGGTTTTATTATCGAGGATTGCTCCTCTAGATCCGTTGTGTTTAGCCTGAGGATTCGCACCCTCAGTTACCAGGACTACCTCGAGGAGGGTGTGGCTCTTCACCACGCACAACGATCTTGGGGTATGAGAGATTTTGCTAGGCCAAGAGACTAACACCGCAATGGTCGCTCCTTTCATGAACAAGAATTCACTAGGCCTAGGGTGAAGCAAGGGGGGGAACCCACTACCCACAACACCAGCACATCATACCCCCTGTCTGTAAAAGACTTTGCCCCAGTATACGTCTAAATCTTATAGATATTTTCTCTAAGTGCATTCTGGGTATCATTTGCTGCATTTATTCTCATAATCTTTATCTTTTCCCTGTGTAGTGTCAGATCAAATTGTATGTCATCTCTCATTCAGTTTTATCACTTTGTTTTCTTATTTCAGATGTTACAAATAATATTTTCCAATTTTCAGGTTGACAAAGATAGTGATTCAAGTGAGAGTGTTGCAGATAAAGGAGATTTAGATGCTAGTGAGAGTGCACATACCAGTCCTCTTAGCAGTAGTCTTGATTTTGGAGATGAGGGGAAGATCAGCATGGACTTTGATACTTCAAGAAGTAGGTTTGAGGTTGAGGATAGCAGTCAGTGTCATGAGGCGGTGCCTATAGAAGAAGTAAGTATTTTAGATCGGTTGCTGCAGAAATACATTGCAGAGGATGAGTTTGATCTTGAAAATGAGGATAAAACAGATAATGATGGTGAGGGAGATGATTTTCACATTGAGCCCGATGCCTGCAAAACAGATGACCTCATTGACGACGTAAGTAGGCCAGGAGCATCACGAGATTTAAGACCTGACAAAGTCAGAGAGATGACAGAAATAGAACCATGTTTGAGTGAAGTGATTTTTAACTTAAATGGAAGAAGTGGCACTGAGCAAGCAAATATTGGACATAGTGATGGTGAATATGAGTCTTTTTTACCACCACAGACGTTGGTGCCTGTGCAGGCTGATGATGTTCCTGCTGATTGTCTTGGAGGTGCTGGCTGCACTGAGCCGTGGTCACTGGATAGACCAGAATCTTCTGACATTGAGCCAGACATAGCCCAAGTTTGTGCTGCAGGTACTCAGCTTGGAGACAGAATTTCTCAGAGCTTAAAAAGTTGTGAATGTAGTTCTGGTTTCACATCTTCTGAGAAACATATTAGATCTTCTGTATCTACAGAAGCTAGTGGTTCCAATGTCCCACAATGTATAGCAATGTCAGAAGGCCATATGTCCACATTAAGTTCATCTTCTTTATCATTTACATCAAGTAGTGTCTCTGGTCATGCAGAATCTGTCGACTATCTTTCAGTCCCTTTCTCAACAGCTACCTTAAAGAATCCTTTTGTTCGGTCAAGCAATAACACAGAGAATGGTGCCAAAAATCCAGCTCAGGAATTAGGGTCAGCAAAAGCTGGCTTGGATGCTTCATTAGCCAGAACTTCCAAGTTACAATTACTTGAATTTTTAGCTGACAGAGCAGATTTGGGTATAAGAAATGCCAGCGGGGTCAGAAATTGTGATGAGGATAACTTCAGGGATTTTGACATATCCGATGTTGCCAGGGAAATGAATGCTGATGTTGTGCCAGAAAATGCTAATGACGTGTTGACAGATCACAATAATATAGTAGAAGACTTTCCTTTTGGTGTCTTGGGAGGTGTTCCAGAAATGTTCAGTGTTGCAGATGGTGCATTGTCAGCAACTAACATGGCTTCTGAAGACATGTGCGAAGGTGCCAGTGCTAGTGCCAGCATTGATGAGTGCTACCCGCACAACCTGGATGTGCCAGTTACAAGGGAGATGTCTGACATGGGTAATGGTTCTGAAGGAGCTTCTGAAAGCATAAATGTAACTTTAGATGGGGCATCAGTTTTGGAAAATAAACCTGGCGCAAGAGATGTTTCTCAGCAATTTGGACTTGGCTTTGGCAGCAGAGATGTTTCCCCACCAAATGTGCCTTCCATGTTTGACAACAACCTTGTCATGCTCATACCTGGTGCTAGCCATGTCTATGGCACCCGAAATTGTGGCAGTGCCGCACACAATTCCAGTATCAACAGCAGCTATAATGTCAGCAATAACAATGCAAGCAACAATACTGAAACCAGTTCTGGTTTAAAACGTGACACTATAACTTTAGACACGCTGGTGGTAGAATCTGGAACAAGCCAGAGACATAAGAGTAGCATTGCAACCCAGACAGAGGTCGCCAGTAGTCGAGCCAGCTCCTTTCACTCGCTGTCACATATGAGTCAGAGTTCTAGCATTTCACGAGATTTCCATTTCAGCCCACCAAGGGAGAAGCTTCTCATCTACACCTGGGGCTCAGAGACATACATCCCTCACAAAGTTGGCATCAAACGAATGAAGTGGACGGATTTCACCAGGGTAACTATGCATATCTAGTGGTGGGTGAAGCCTGCAGGGTGACATTTTGTTTCCCTATGTCAGAGAATTCCTTAAATAAAATGTAAACAGTTATAGTAATTAATGATGGTCGTGGTATATTGTTGCCATTTCATTGCCTTTAGTTTTTAGATTAAGACATGATGTGCTATTACAAGTTTGTTAATTAAGACATGGTTTGTCACCTCTACCTTGTAGATTAAGTCATATTTTGTCACTACTAGCTTGTAGATTAAGATATGGTTTGTCACCACTGGGTTGTAGTTTAAGACATGGTTTGTCACTACTGGGTTGTAGTTTAAGACATGGTTTGTCACTGCAAGCTCTTAGACTAAGGCATAGTTTGCCACAACTAGCTTGTAGATTAAGGCATGGTTTGCCACTACTAACTTGTAGACTAAGACTTGGTTTGCCATTATATGCTTGTAAATTAAGACATGGTTTGTCACTACAAGCTTGTAGACTAAGGCTTGATTTGCCACAACTAGCTTGTAGACTATAGCATGCTTTTTAACCTCTAGCTTGAAGATTAAGTCATGGTTTTCCACCACTAGCTTGTAGTTTCAGACTTGGTTTGCCATTACAAGCTTGTAGATTAAGGCATTGTTTTCCACTATTAGCTTGGAAATTAAGACATGGTTTGCTATTACAAGCTTATAGATTAAGATATGGTCTGCCATTACAGGCCTATAGATTAAAACATAGTTTGACATTACAAGCTTGCAGATAGAACATGGTTTGTCACTACTAGCTTGTAGATTAAACATATTTTATCATCATAAGCTTGTAGATTATTACATGGAGGCATGGCTTATCATTACTAGCATATAGATTAATACATGAAGGCATGATTTGTCACAACTAGCTTGTAGTTTAAGACATTGTTTGTTATTACTGGCATGTAGATAAAGATATAGTTTGTTATTGCTAGCTAGTTGATTAAGTAAGCCATGGAGGTATGGTTAGTTATTACTGGCCTGTAGACAAAGACATGGTTTGTCATTACTAGCCTGTAGATAAAAACATGGTTTGTCATTACTACCTTGTAGATAAAGACATGGTTTGTCATTACTAGTTTGTAGATTATGACATGAAGGTGTGATTTTTCACTACTAGCTTGTAAATTGTGACATGGAGGCATGGATTGTCACTACTAGTGCATAGATTAAGACCTGAAGGCATGATCCAGGTTTGTCACTACTAGCTTGTAGGATATTGCATGGTTTGTCACTACTAGCTTGTAGATTATTGCATGATTTGTCACTACTAGCTAGTAGTGGTTTGTCACTAGTAGCTTGTAGATTTTGACATTGATGCCTGGTTTGTCACTTTTAGCTTGTAGATTAAGATATGGTTTGTCATGACTAGCTTGTAGATTATGACCTGGAGGCATGGTTTGTCACTTCTAGCTTGTAGATAAAGACATGGTTTATCACTTCTAGCTTGTAGATCAAGACATGTTTTGCCACTACTTGCTTATAGATTATATAGATTAAGACATTAGTTTCCCACTACTTGTTTCCTGGAGGCACATATTTTTCAACCATAGATGGGTGTCCTTTAGTTATACAGGGACAAGATTCTGTATTGTGCAAAGTTAGATTTCCAGATTTTGTATTAGTTCATGTAGACAGTTTTTGTAATTCTGTATTGTGCAAAGTTAGATTTCCAGAAACTGTAGTAGTTCATGTAGACAGTGTTTGTAATTCTGTATTTTTTTCTGTTTCCAGATGTTGTCCAAATCACAATCGAAAAGGTTCCCAAAATAGCCCAAATTTGCCCACAAAAGTGTTCCAAAGTTGCCCAAATTATCAAAAAGTAGCCCACAGTCGCACAAAGAAACTTCAGATTTTCAGAATATTTCAGTTTTCAAGTGTTTGGATAAACAAAAAATACAGACCTGTCATACTGAAAGTAGCACCTCTTCCCAGCTCCTTGTATGACCTGGTTCCTTATCCTAAAACTTCACTGTCACATTCAATATGTTGTACCTTGTATTTCATTTTATCCACATTTTGGAGGCCTAACTTTGACTTCTGCATGCTTGTTCACGGTCTGTGTGTTCCTGGCAAAGAAATGTGTTGCATGTATGTTGTTACATTCAGTGATTCTTGTTGATGTGCTGGCATCATTGTCCATACTTTTCAGTCCCCCCATGGAGTACAGGTCTTAAACAACAACATGGCCAGCCTTCTTGTCCTGTGCCATCCATTCATGTTTGTCTCCAATTCTCTTCTCCATGTTTTATTTGGTCTTCCTCTACCTCTACCTTGTGATACTGTCAACAGGTTTGCTCAATGTGTGTCCTATCCATCTCCAGTGTCGTCTTCTCTTATCTTGTTCCCTAGCACTCGTCTGGTTCTTGTCAATCAGTTCCACACTAGTGATCTTGTCATACCATTTCAATCCTTCTGTTCTACGCAAGTATCTGTTTATGTGTCTGTCTTTCTGGTTGTTGTTTTTGTTGTTCTCCATGTTTCAGAGCCATATAGTAGGTCAGCCTTGACCTTTGAGTTCAAAATTCTGATTTTGGTGTTGGGTTTGATTTCTTTTGGTTTCCACACATTTCCCATAACAATTAAATCCAGAGGCGGATCTACTATGACGCTAATGAAGCTTGAGCTTCAAGGCCCACAAGTTCTAGTTTCCAGTTTTCAATATGACACGTTTCTTTTCAATCCCCACAATTTTTCTTGTAATTAAAAGGGGCCCTCTCCAAGAGTTCAAGCTTCAGGGCCATCAAAATGTAGATCCGCCACTGATTAAATCTCCTCCTTTCTTATTTTATCGTCAATGGTTGCTCCACTTTTAACTGTATTCTTCATCTTCTTATATGATGAGGTTGCCAGCCATATGCTGGCTATATTGCTGCCAAGATATATATATATATATGATTCCACATCTTTTAAGGAATGCATCTTCCAGTACAATCTAGTTATCACTAGTTGTATTTATGCTCATAAATTAATTGATTGTGCTTCATAATCATCATTAGCCTTTGGCTTCCTAAGGAGCATAGACCTTCAGCAGACTCCTGTCAAATTGATGCTCTTGTATTCTGTTAATAACCACAAGAGTAATTTGCAAGTTATGGATTTTAAAAAAACAAAATGTCTGCAGCATCAAAATACGAGGCTTCGCTATCAAGTAGACAAGTGGCACCCTGTTGCTTCACCACATTTTGAATAAGCATTTATAGTACTTTGTTATGTCTCTGGTCTCGTAAATTTTTCTTTTTCAGTATTCATCACGTATTTGAATGTCTGTTTTACTGGGGACCAAAATTGGGAGCAAAGAATAGTAACACTGTAAACTACCAGGCATGTCATAATGGAAACTAAGAAGGATTGGGCATGGGGCTGGTTACCTTGTGCAATAGAAACTTTAAGCTTCTAAAACTTCAGCAGGATATGGACAAGTCAACCAAAGTAGAATTTAGATTATTTACTTTCAAGATAGAAGAAGGTCCTCAATTAAGGAAGCTTATGACACAGCTGGAGAGTTACAGAGAAGGAAATGTCGAAATTGTCCTCTTTTCACACAACATGCCTAAGAAAAATTCTCAGAATGTTTTGGCCGAATATCATCACCAACCAAGATCTGCTTACGCGGAGCAAGCAAGAGGACATGCACACCATCATAGCTGGCAGACACTGGAGCTGGGTTGGCCATGTCCTCAGAAGAGACCCTGATGCCATCACAAGAACAGCTATGCTATGGACCCCTGAAGGAAAATGAAAGAGAGGCCGACCAAAAACAACTTGGCGGAGGACTGTGGAGGCTGAGATGCAAAGAATGAACCAGAGTTGGGGCACTGTACGAAGGATGGCCGCCGACCAAGCAAAGTGGAATCAATTTGTTGTTGCCCTACAAGACGCCACCAGGCGTAATGGCCACTGACTGCTTTGACGGTCGGCGGCTAAGGATCAAAGAAAGAAAGAAAGATGACACAGCACAGAGCAAGCCAACAGGAGTCTGGGTGGCTGACACATGTTTTATTTTCTAGGAAGGTCTCTAGATTTGGTACCTGGAATGTTTGTTCACTAAACAAACAAGGACAGACTTCACCGTTGATGGCAGGTGATAGACGGACATTGAGTGGACAGAACAGGACAAGCCAACAGGAGTCTGAGTGGCTGACACATGTTTTATTTTCTAGGAAGGTCTCTAGATTTGGTACCTGGAATGTTTGTTCACTAAACAAACAAGGACAGACTTCACCGTTGATGGCAGGTGGTGGACAGAACAGGGCAAGCCAACAGGAGTCTGGGTGGCTGACACATGTTTTATTTTCTAGGAAATCTCTAGATTTGGTACCTGGAATGTTTGTTCACTAAACAAAGGACAGACTTCACCGTTGATGGCAGGTGATAGACGGACATTGAGTGGATGGAACAGGGCAAGAGGACTTTGTTGAAGGTCTATGCTTCTTGGGGAGCTGCGGGGTGACGGATGAATGAATGTGACCAAACGTTAAAGATGTATACAGTTAGGTTATAATTAGTGCGAATAATGAATCCCTTCAGGTGGTCGTATAATCCGAATTTTCACTATTCGAAGTTATAATTATATGTAAAATATGGTAATTGGTTCCAATGGAAATATGTAATGAAAATGTTTAAACATAAGTTTTTCTAATCTGTTTATTAAGGTAATATAATAGGAAAGGTTCAGAAAAATCTATTTCTGATTCAAGTATATTACAAACAAAGTATTGGAGTAGTTACAGAAAGCAACTTTAAAAAAGTTTAAAAAGTTACTGAATATCGTACTTGAAGATATGACGAAAACATCATTATTGTCTGTTTAAAATATTTTAGCAGCGTAGACTGAACTGTCCTCTCTTTCTTCAAATCTTCATACAGACGCTGCTAGGTGCAGAGAACTTTATCCACACCTCGGCGAATTTGCATGCTTCGATCGACATTAGGGTCAGCATCCATATTTTTTTTGTTTCAAGACTTTTACAGCTCAAATGATGTCTTCAAAATTCTTTGAGAGTAAACTCCTTCATTTGCACATTATCTGCTTCTTCAGAATCATTGTCGACTTCTTCAAACATTTGTTTGTGATCTAAAAGATCATCAGTCAGTTCTTCGGAGTGTGAATTGAGCAATTCTTAGAAACCGTCATCTTCTGGTTCATCAAAACAAAGCTTTCTTCCAATGTTTGCTATTTCTTCAATAACAGACTGCTTGTGAGAGAGAAAACCTTTGAAATCAATTGCACAGTGTGGCCGAATGTGCTTCCACATTCCACGCAGGTTGCTTGCAGTTATTTGTTGCCACACATGATGAATATGTTCGGTTGCATCTTTGATGTTATAATTTATCCAGAAGTCAGTTAAGGAAATTGCATCATCACCTGTAGTTTTAGCAATTGCCTTTTTAAAAGTTTTTCTTAGGTAGTAGGCCTTAAATGTTGCAATGTTTCTGTGGGCCATGGGCTGCAATAAAGATGATGTGTTTGGTGGCAAAAAGAATGACTTTTACATTCTCACACAATGACCTGGAGCATTATCCAATATCAGTAATGCTTTAAACGCGATAGTATTGTCCTTGCAATATTTTTCAACAGCTGGGCAAAAATAACTTAAAAACCTGACCTGTCTTTGAAACAGCTTTAGTTACCCATGCTTTCTTATTTGACCGCCAAAGAATTGGAGGGGATCAATGGTTGTAGCCACTTAGAGCGCAAGGATTTAGAGACTGATAAACAAGCATTGGTTTTAATTTAAAATCCCCTTCTGCATTACCTCCCAATAAAAGAGTTTGGCGATCCTTAGACACTTTAAATCCAAGTTGAGTTTTTCTTTCTTAGAAATGAAAGGTTTTGAAGGCATCCATTTCCAGAACAAGCCTATTTCGTCCACATAAAAAATGTATTGATCGGTGTAACCTTCTTGGATTATTTTCTTCAAAAGATCAGGATATTTAGCTGCCGCATCCTAATCTGCCCTGCCCACTTGACCGGAATTTTAAAATTATGCAATTGAATTTGGCTTTTAAAGCGATCGAACCAACAAACGCTTACAGTAAAAATTTCTTCTTGATCCTTTTCATTTCCATTTTCTTTCACAGCATTAAATAAACTGAAATCTTTTGCCTGATTGGCTGCTCTGCTAAGAGGAATACGCTTTTGATTGCAATCTTCAATCCATACAGCTATAAGACGCTCCATTTATATTCTTGTAACACTTCTGTTCCTTGTAGTTGTTCGTAAACCACAAAAACTGATGCAACTGTGCCTATTTCTTTTCTTTCGTCTGCTTGTTTTATGATATTCCATACTGTAGATTCTGGCATTCCGACTTCTCATTCTATTTTAGAGTTACTATGACCACGTGGAAGTCCTCTCAATTCAGCACAAGCACAAAATTAAGATTATATCAGAGCTGTGTGCTTTCTGTGCTTCTCTATGGTGCGGAATGCTGGAGAGTTACAGAGAAGGAAATGTTGAAATTGTCCTCTTTTCACACAACATGCCTAAGAAAAATTCACCGAATCTTTTGGCCGAATACCATCACCAACCAAGATCTGCTTACTCGGAGCAAGCAAGAGGACATACACACCATCATAGCTGGCAGACGCTGGAGCTGGGCTGGCCATGTCCTCAGAAGAGACCCCGATGCCATCACAAGAACAGCTATGTTTTGGACCCCTGAAGGAAAACGAAAGACAGGCCAACCAAAAACAACCTGGCGGAGGACTGTGGAGGCTGAGATGCAAAGAATGAACCAGAGTTGGGGCACTGTATGAAGGATGGCTGCCGACCGAGCAAAGTGGAATCAATTTGTTGTTGCCCTACAAGACGCCACTAGGCGTGATGGCCACTGACTACTTTGACGGTCGGCGGCTAAGGATTAAAGAAGAAGAAGATGACCACGTGCATAGACCTTCAGAAGTCTCCTGTCAAATTGATGCTCTTGTATTCTGTTAATAACCGCAAACGTAATTTGCAAGTTATGGATTTTTTAAAAAAACTGTCTGCAGCATCAAAATACGAGGCTTCACTATCCGTAGAAAAGTGGCACCCTGTTGCTTCACCATATTTCGAATAAGCATTTACATCAATGACCTGGTGAAAGATCTCCCTGCAGGAGTTAAAGCTGCCTTATATGCAGATGACCTAGTGCGCTGATGAAAATGCCACCACAGCAAATTATAGAATGCAGCGGGCAGCAGACATGCTAGTGTCATGGGCAGAGAAATGGCTTATCACAATAAACACAGACAAAACCTCCACAACACTGTTCTCCCTCGCCCCCAAGGATAAAGCCATGAAAATAAGCCTATACCCATGAAAACTACACATGGAGATGCAGAAGGTTGCTGGATTACAGACATTGTCCCATAGAAGAGACACAAAAACCATGATCCAGATGGAAAAGTACAACAGTATGCCAATGCACCCAATGAAGGCAAGACTAGATGATCTGGCATTGGGACGTCTAAAGCGTAGCAGCTTTGTGCATCGGGGGAAAAGACTTATAAGACAGCATCAAGAAGACCTCCATGAAGACAACACCACTGAAGCCCACCCTATACCCTGTACCATGGGAGCAGGCCAGCAGTGCCCTCCAAATTAATACATCAGTCTACATGGTTGTGAGTATGATCTGCAAGAAACGAACTGCTACATTGAGTATGATCCAAGAAAGCTATCCCGATCAATCATGGATACATGCCTATACAGATGGATCAGCAACTAATGCTGTTAGGAATGGAGGTGCCGGTATCTTTATCTCATATCCTGACAACCACTATGAGAATAGGCACATTCCCACTGGTAAATTCTGTTCCAACTATACAGCTGAGGTTCAAGCTCTAGAGCAAGCTGCAAATATGATTTATAACACCAACTCTGACTGCCACCAGGTAGTCATCCTCACAGATGCACTGTCTGTCCTGCAAGCTCTCAAGGGTGGTAAACTCCCGCATCTGAGAAATGAACTAAACAAGGTAGCTGCCGAAAAGAGAACCATACTTCAGTGGGTACCATCTCATTGTGGTGTACCTGGAAATGAAAAGGCAGATAAACTTGCAAAAAAGGGAGGAGAATGTGAACAAGAAGATAATGAAGTCACATACTTTGAGAAAAAGAGAGCTATCCAGACTATCAGAAGAGAACAGAACCAACCCAAAGACGACTATCACACTCTCGACCGGCAGGGACAGATAACTATTTTTCTACTCAGGACAGGGCATAACAAACTGAATAAACACATGCACAAGCTACGATTGTCTGCTTCACCACTGTGCACATGTGGATTAAACGAACAAACTGCTGAGCATGTTCTACAGGACTGTCCTCTGTATGACCAGTTAAGAAAGATATACTGGCCCAATGACTCAACACTAAACTCAAAGCTATATGGAGTTAAAGAGGAACTTCAAACAACAGTCGAATTCATCATGAGAACTCGTCTGACGGTGTAATCATCAAAGATGCGATCGCAAGAAGAAGAAGAAGAAGAAGAATAAGCATTTGTAGTACTTTGTTATGTCTCTGGTCTCGTAAGTTTTTCTTTTCAATTACATCAAACCTTTGTTCTAATATAATAACAAGCCTCTTATTTTTTGCAGGGTCGGTGTTTCCATCTGAAGTGTTCTTCCTTTTGTTCATTTTGTTAAGGGCACGTTAAAAAAAAACAAAAAACTGTATATAGTAGTAGCCAGCCCCATGCCCAATCCTCCTTAGTTTCCATTATGACATGCCTGGTAGTTTACAGTGTTACTATTCTTCGCAGGCAGCAGCTCATCCACACATGATGATGATAGGCAAGTCAGACTGACATAGCGGCATGTACAACGCTAGTTTATAAACTCCACTCACTTATCATTTTTGCGTACGATTTTAACAGTTTGGAAAAATGTGAAGAAAAAAATTTTACATTAATTAAATTTCAATTTTGGCTCGCATTAAATGCGATCCGAGTATCATTACTGATTCCCACAAAATCAAATTTGCACTAATCGTGACCTAGCTGTATATGAATATGTTTGTAGTTCAAGGGAAAGAATGACTGGTGGTTTTTGCATGCATGGAAGTAAAGCCATACAAATATATTTCCAAATATTAACTAATTTATGTTATTTTTCCCATCATATCAGGAAGCGTGCACAGTGAGTTTTATTTTTGTTTTAATATAACATTTTAGGTTTGTTTACACGTCACATACAGCATTTTGATAACAGAATAGTAAGTACATGTCTGCAACCATTTATCTGAAATTCTGATATTTAAAAAACTCATCATTTTTTTTTAAAGTAGATACTTATTTTTTCATGTGTCACTCGTGCAAAAATGACCCAGCCATGTGCAGGGATCAGTTTCATCATGTTTCCTGTCCATGTGCTTTATTCTACAACGCTGTTGTATGTGCAATACTGTAGAGACTTTTGCTGGATGTTTTTCTGACAAATAAATTGTATTACAGAATTTAATTCTACTAATTCATTTAACCAATACTAGACACATGCCACCATGTCACCCAACTCATGATCGATAAGTAGGCCAACTCATGGTTCATAACTACCCCTGTTTGCTGTTATGTGTCAATACTTGGCTTTCTGATGCGAGTCATAGACAATGACTACAACCCACAAAAGCCAGCTCCAAACCTCAGAAATGAGGTATCTGAGGAAGGTGGTTGAAGTAACAAGAAGAGATATGGTCTACAACCCGACGATACATCATGGCCTCAAAACCCAACCCCTGCAGACCCAAGTGGAATAGTCCCAATTATGATTGTTTGGCCATGTCTGCAGAATGGGAGAAGATCAGCTACCATGACAAATATGGAAAACTAAGAGCCAGGGATCCAGACCTCCAGGATGACCCAGAGTTCACTGGAAGGACAACATTAGACAATCTCTGAAGGACCAAGAACTAGATTGGAACCAGGCCAGAAGGAAGATAGCTGATAGGATAGTTTGGCCTTCTCTCTGGTAAACCTTTACATCCCTGGGCAGAAGTGGAATGACTAAGTAAGTGAGTGTCAATAATTGTTTTTTAAAATGCTCAAAACGGGGTGAGGGAAATGGTTAAGTTAAGCATTAGAGGTCATTGTTCTGAGATTGGTAGCCACTAATTATTTACAAATTGGGCAGGATAGTTATCCTCAGAATCTCAAAAGCGGTAGATCATAAACTGAGGAAGGAACAAGCAGGATTCAGAAAGAACAGAAGATGTGCATACACAGGGATAACTTATGGAAAATACTACGGGCTTACCGGATCCCTAGGTGTATTGTTTCCATCTTAAAAAGTCTATGCTAACAGCAGAATGAATAAAGCGAGAACAGCCTTTGCTAGTCTCAACAACATTTGGAAGTCTTCTCAGTACAGCACAAACACCAAATTAAGACTGTATGAGAGCTGTGTACTTTTGTGCTTCTCTATGGTGTGGAATGCTGGAGACTAACAGAAGGAAATGTTGAAAACTGTCCTCTTTCCACACAGTGTGCCTAAGGAAAATTCACCAAATCTTTTGGCCAAATACCATCACCAACCAAGAACTACTGAAAAAGGTGTACGACAAGGTTGCCCCTTGTCAACCATTCTATTTTTAACTGTCATAGACTGGATGATGCACCAGACAACAGAAGATATCCCTAGAAGAATAAGATGGACAACTTTCACCACACAGGAAGATCTAGACTACGCAGACGATATTACAGTTCTCTCACATTCACATCAGCACATCCAAGAAAAAATGGACAGACTGAATAAATATAGCCTACCAGTGGGACTGAACATCAACATGAAGAAGACACTCAATGTAAGAAATCCTGAGCCCATGAAAATAAGGAACCAAAAGCTGGAACAAACAAATACATTTACACATCTAGGAAGCAAAGTAACACCAGACGGCGGAATAAGCAAAGATATCAGTAACAGAATGAATAAAGCCAGAACAGCAAATCTAAACAACATTTGGAAATCTTCTCAATACAGCATAAACACCAAATTAAGATTATACGAGAGTTGCGTACTTTCTGTACTTTTGTTTGGCACAGAGTGCTGGAGAGTAACAGAAAAGGAAATGTCCAAATTATCCTCTTTCCCAACAACCTGCCTAAGGAAAATATTTTGAATGTTTTGGGCCGAATACCATCTCCAATCAGGAACTGCTTAAACGGTGCAGTTAAAAAGGCATGCACACCATCATTGCAGGCAGACGCTGGAACTGGGTTGGCCATGTCCTCAGAAGGGACCCTGACACCATCACCAGAACTGCTATACTATGGACCCCAGAAGGACGGCTAAAGAGAGGCAGACCAAAGACATCCTGGCAGAGAACATTGGAGGCTGAGATGCAAAGCATGAACCGGAGTTAGGGCACGGCACGAAGGATGGCCACTGACCGAGCAAAATAGGGACAGTTTGGTGCTACCCTACAAGACGCCACTTGGCGTGATGGCCACTGACTGCTTTGTCAGTCAGGGACTAAGGATCCAAGAAGAATTATTTACAAGAAAACTATTTGCTGGAAACATGGGTGCGGATAGGGGTTTAGCATTAGGATTTAGGCCAAGGCTTAGGACGCAGAGACAGAAAAATAATACCCTAATTATGTTTCGTGCTCAAAAAAAAAAAAAAAAAAGTGGGCCGTTTATTAAAAAAAAACAGCAAATATTATTGATCGAGAGTTGGGCTACTTCTTGATCAAGTGTTGGGCAACATGTGAAAAATCTCTGTTTCCAAAACATACCCATCCCTGAGCAGTTCGGATAAAAGGTTACAGGCTGGTACATATGGTTCAGTCAAAGATATTCATACTAAAAAAATGGAGAATTAGAAATAATATATTTATCACTTAGCAGTTTTTGATGACAATAATTATAGAGCATATAGAAGAGAATTGTGTTCTGTTATAATTACATCATCATTTAAAAAATTTTATTTAGTATTATTTCTTTTTTTAAAATTTGGTTTGTTGCTTCTTTTTCAAAAAGATATCAGAATACGATGAAATTTAATTTAATTTTTTGGGGGGTTCAGTGTCAGAGATTCCTCATTCTAGAATTTGGTTTATTCCATTGTCACCAGACTGATGAATAGTCATAATTTCTAGCAGCACCATTTGCTTCATGCCTTTCCTCATTCAGTTGCCAAGTTGTAAATGGTTAATAAATTCTCTATATAACCCAGTGTTTCCCAAACTTTTTCTGGTTACTGCCCCCTTGGCTCATTGAAAACGTACCTAGCGCCACCTCCATTTCCCTGCATTGCATAAAAACTAAGGGTTTGTTCAGGCTACTATCTCCTTTTAAGCAATCACATCACATTTCATAATCAAACTGCTTTAATATGTAAGCGTTATATTACGTTATATTGTTGAATTTAGCCTCACAAATCCCCAGCCACCCCATTACTGCTAAACGCCCCCCACCTGTCACCACCTTTACTCTTATTGCCCCTTAGATCCTCCCAACTCCTGAGGGTGCGCCCCACTTTGGGAAGCACTGATATAACCCTGTCGAATCAGGAAGTGTGTACAATGAGCTTATTGTAATGTTTCTTTCTTAATATAAAAGTTTAGGTTTCTTTACACAAATCAGTTACAGTATTTTGATAAGAGGATACTTGTTAGTATATATTGTTCAGTCCAAGATATTAATAACAAACATGGATTATATACCCTCCATACCCATGTGATTATGTTCCATATCATTATCTCATAAACTGTATTTAAAGTTTGATGATTTTTGCTTTTCTGAACACACTTTATTTCTTGTTTATAATTGGATACTGTAAAATGTGTATATGCTGGTATATTACTTGGCGGACGCCATACCTCTTAGCCACTTCAACCCCTACGGCCGCTGCCCTGATAAAATGTAGTCGAGGAAGTTGAGGAGAACTGCGGTAAGATGTGGAGTACAATGGATGGGTGTGAAAAAAAATCGAAAAAAGGTGATTCGTCTTACAAGGACAAAAGACAAAGAAAATAGCCAACGTTACGGCCACAAGGCCTTCGTCAGGGAAAGGAAAGAAAGTGAAGGCTAGATAGGACACATAAGAACCTAAATAAATATAAAAATTAAACCTAGGTACTTCCCTAAAGGCATCGAAGTCCTAACACTTTTGCTGCCCGCAAACAGACGAGCGTGCCCGGAAAAGGAAATGACTGCCACCACCGGATGTACACAATACATACTAAGAAACTAAAAAACGAAACTGAACAATAAACTACCGAAACGTAATATTAGTGGGGACTGGAAATAGAAGAGGACAGAATGAGTTGGAGATAAATAAATATGAAATAAAAAATCAAGACATTTTTTTTTTTTTCCTTAACCAGCGGCACTTGGGCTTTCAGCCCTTCGGCCCAATGACATGTCATTGCGAGGCTGGGGAACCTGAGGACTTTCCTTCCAACCCGGTCAGGAGCTTCGCTCCTTCCCATCCACAGAGGGTTTATCACAGGAGCCGTTCAGGTTATTCAGTCAAATTTCCGGCCGTAAACATTTCTTCAAACGCTGACGCCCGGGTTTGAACCATGAACACCTGGTCGCCAGTACAACGCCGTAGCCATTACACCAGCGCGGCACCCATCAAGACATATTAAAAACAGTGTATTATATATTCATACATATTATTAGAGGGCGGCAGAAAAATAGGATAAGAGTGGAAAGAGTCAAAATAGAACAAGAGAGGAAAGGGTGACCTCAGACAAAGGTGTGTAGAGTGTTAAGACCAGCTGGTTTTAGACACCCCATGCGGTGGATAAGACGGTTCTCAAGCTGTTCTCGGCTAGCAGTGTCAAAGGAGCAGGATCTGATCACCGTGACCTGGATGTCGATGGGACCATGGTGGTCAGGACCATTAAAGTGTATGGCAACTGGTGTGGATTTTTGCTGAGAGATGTCATTCAAGTGCTGGCTGAATCTGTCCCCAAGTCGTTTGCCTGTTTGGCCAATATAGGTTTTGCAGCAATGTTTACATATGATCGTATAAATGACATTGCGCAACTCACACGTGAAGCTACTGGTGTTGGTGTACGTAGCCTCAGGAAAAGACACCTTGTGGGTTGAGATGACATACTTGCACGTGTTGCATCATGTCCGACCACAGGGTAGTGTACCAAAGTGAGTGGCATTCTCCTTTGGGAGACGGCTGTGAACAAGAAGATCCTTCACGTTCTTGTTGCGTCTATATGCCACCAAAGGTGCTTCACCGAATAATTCTTGGGTCACAGAATCTGCTTGGAGGATAGGTAGGTGGCGGAAAAGGATCTGTTTGACTGCAGTACTGTGAGGGTGATAGGTCAAGATTAATTTGACTCTATCCGAAGTGGATTTATAGTGAGGTTTGAGGGCCTCATGACGAGAGATGGGGAGCACACGTTGGAGGGCAGAGGTGAGAACATGTTCCGGATAAAATCTGCTACGGAAGAAATCCAACATCTCATTGGCTTGGAAGTGGAAGTCATCGTCGTCTAGGCACAAACGGCGGAGAAGTTGTGAAAATGGAAGGGAGTCACGACAAGCCCGAGGATGAGAAGAGGTATACAGAAGGTAGCTATGGGCATCTGTCGGCTTGTAGTATACTGAGGTATTAAGGCCGGAGGGCGTGATAGTAATAGTAATGTCAAGAAAGTTGACACATACTGTGGAGATGAGTGTGGTGAACTTGATGGTGGGGTGGAAGTGGTTGACAAAGTCGATGAAGCGGGTTAAATTAGTCTCGGACATATCTGTGAGACCTATGCCATCATCGATATATCTGCGGTAAAACCTGGGGAAAGGACCGGAGTATTGTTGCCATCTCTAATGCTCCAAGTGGTCTCCGTGCTCTTCGGTTTTTTTCTTGGCCAGCGCACTTGTCCTTCTATATCCACTGACACTCTTCTCCGTCTTGCTGAACTGGTCCTTCAACTTAATTCCTTTGAATTCAATGGTCAGTTTTTTGACCAAATTAGTGGTGTTGCCATGGGAACGAAGATGGCTCCTAGCTATGCCTGCCTGTTCATGGGCCAAGATAGTGCTCCTCTCAGACTCACTGTCAGTCATCACAGCTCTCAGGAACAATAAAAACAAGGAATTAGACAGCCTGGCAGAAGTACTAATGAAAACCAGCTATGAATTTTGTAAAAGTAAAAGTACAGTGGATCCATGCCCAGTGTAATGTATATATAAATGAGAGGGCAGATAAACTTGCGACAGAAGGAGGAAGGAAAATCCAAGCAGAAGACAGAGCCACACATGAAGAGATAATAACAATAATCAGAATTTTTTTTTTTTAAATTTACGCCCGCTATTACTCACGATATTTACGATCATTGAATATACATACCAAGCTTCGTCTGTTTAATTCAAATGTTATCTCAGTGTTAACATACGGCTGTGAGAGTTGGAAAATAACAAAATCATTGGAGAACAAGCTGAATACATTCGAGAACAAATGTCTTAGAAAACTCATGAACATCAGTTGGAAAGAATTCAAGACTAATCGACAAATAAGAGAACACTCTAGGCAGAAATATGTCTCCAACTATATAAGGAAAAGACGATGGTCATATATCGGTCATGTCCTACGAATGCAAAACAACAGAATACCATTGCAGGCACTCACTTGGGTTCCTGAGGGTAAGAGGAAAAAAGGAAGACCAAAAGAAACACTCAGAAGAACAATAATAAGAGAAGGAAGAACGTTGGGCCTAAATAATGTGCAAGAGCTAAGAGGAGTGGCGTCACAACGAACAACCTGGAGAGCACTGGTTTGTGCCTTATGCGCCGTGTTTGGTGCTTAAAGAATTTATTATTATTATTATTATTCACGGCGAAATCTCAGGTTAGTATGTCTAACCTGAGACTGATTTTACACGAGTATCCTATTTTCCCTGTACACTGACAAGTGTCCTCTCGCCATTCAGGCAGATACTCGCCGTCTTCGGAGAGTACCCATTAGAGCTGGGTCGGCTCAGGAGCCGTTCAGGTTATTCCAGTCCCTGGTCGACGACACTACTTCAAATGTCCTCACCCGGGCTTGAACCTGGATCACCCGATCACTAGCGCAGTGTGGTAACCATTAGACTAGCGCGGCTCCCAAATCAGAAATAACTATAGAGAAAAATGGAATAAGGAACACACAGAGTCCGATACTGCAGAACCATATTATACATTACCAACAAGAGACCAAGTGATAATTTTCTGACAAAGAAATGTAAATGTTTGGTGCAGGCTTCCTGCAAGGTCAAGGTCACCAGCTACAGTGATGGCCTCATGCTTCATAAGGAGCCTAAAGGGAAGATAATTATGAAATAAGACAAAGCTTATTCCTCATGTTAGAAGGAAGCTTATTCCTCATGTTAGAAGGAAGCTTATTCCTCATGTTTGAAGGAAGCTTATTCCTCATGTTTGAAGGAAGTTTATTCCTCATGTTAGAAGGAAGCTTATTCCTCATGTTAGAAGGAAGCTTATTCCTCATGTTAGAAGGAAGCTTATTCCTCATGTTAGAAGGAAGCTTATTCCTCATGTTAGAAGGAAGCTTATTCCTCATGTTTAAAGGAAGCTTATTCCTCATGTTTGAAGGAAGCTTATTCCCCATGTTTGAAGGAAGCTTATTCCTCATGTTTGAAGGAAGCTTATTCCTCATGTTAGAAGGAAGCTTATTCCTCATGTTTGAAGGAAGCTTATTCCTCATGTTTGAAGGAAGCTTATTCCTCATGTTTGAAGAAAGCTTATTCCTCATGTTTGAAGAAAGCTTATTCCTCATGTTTAAAGGAAGCTTATTCCTCATGTTTGAAGAAAGCTTATTCCTCATGTTTGAAGAAAGCTTATTCCTCATGTTTAAAGGAAGCTTATTCCTCGTGTTTGAAGGAAGCAATTCACTTTCTTCGGGCATGTAACAAGAAGATGAAAGCTGGAATATATCTTGGATGGGTACGAGGACAGAAGACAAAGAATATATCATGGATGGGTACGAGGACAGAAGACAAAGAATATATCATGGATGGGTACGAGGACAGAAGACAAAGAATATATCTTGGATGGGTACGAGGACAGAAGACAAAGAATATATCTTGGATGGATACGAGGACAGAAGACAAAGAATATATCTTGGATGGGTACGAGGACAGAAGACAAAGAATATATCTTGGATGGGTATGAGGACAGAAGACAAAGAATATATCTTGGATGGGTACGAGGACAGAAGACAAAGAATATATCTTGGATGGGTATGAGGACAGAAGACAAAGAATATATCTTGGATGGGTACGAGGACAGAAGACAAAGAATATATCTTGGATGGGTATGAGGACAGAAGACAAAGAATATATCATGGATGGGTACGAGGACAGAAGACAAAGAATATATCTTGGATGGGTACGAGGACAGAAGACAAAGAATATATCATGAATGGGTACGAGGACAGAAGACAAAGAATATATCATGGATGGGTACGAGGACAGAAGACAAAGAATATATCTTGGATGGGTACGAGGACAGAAGACAACGAATATATCTTGGATGGGTATGAGGACAGAAGACAAAGAATATATCATGGATGGGTACGAGGACAGAAGACAAAGAATATATCTTGGATGGGTATGAGGACAGAAGACAAAGAATATATCATGGATGGGTACGAGGACAGAAGACAAAGAATATATCTTGGATGGGTATGAGGACAGAAGACAAAGAATATATCTTGGATGGGTACGAGGACAGAAGACAAAGAATATATCTTGGATGGGTATGAGGACAGAAGACAAAGAATATATCACGGATGGGTACGAGGACAGAAGACAAAGAATATATCTTGGATGGGTATGAGGACAGAAGACAAAGAATATATCATGGATGGGTACGAGGACAGAAGACAAAGAATATATCATTGATGGGTACGAGGACAGAAGACTAAGAATATATCTTGGATGGGTACGAGGACAGAAGACAAAGAATATATCATGGATGGGTATGAGGACAGAAGACTAAGCATATATCTTGGATGGGTACGGGGACAGAAGACAAAGAATATATCATGGATGGTACAAGGACAGTGATGCGTGATGCCATATGATGATGGATGGCATCCGCATGTCTGGTTTTGTGTAGTGTGTAGATGTGTTCAGTCAAAACAATGTTCATGCAACAATAACAGGGCAATCCACATAGGACGTCAGTAAACTCACGACGTATAAAGTCAATGAGTCTTGAAACAGCCGTTGACGTTTTTCTTCATTATTTATTGTGGACGCCACAGTGACAAAATGGTTACGCAAATGTGTAGGCACATCAAACAGTCATTATCACAGCAACATTCAATACAGCAATAAACGGTAGACAGCATTACAATGATGAGTCAGATGCATGTTATATTTCAAAGTGCTGTAAATGTAGTCAGGTGAACAACTCCATCCTTTTCTATAACAGCCAGGAGATAACCAGATGTATGAGATCAGTTCACTCTCCTTAGTTTGACTTCAGCAAGACAGACACGTCTGCCGAAGTATAAATAATGTCCTCAAGAATATCCTCTAGATAATAAAGGTTTTCTAAACCTAGTTCATTTAACAAAGTAGCAAGTAATGGTCCTTGGTACAATGCAGCGACATGTGAGCTGGGAAAGAACATCTCGTGACGACGACTTTCGGAGACAGGCTATGAATCGAAATCGCTCACGACCCAAAATCGATAGAGTTAATGAAAAAGTCAATTTACCTTGCTTTCATGAAATACACAGAAATATCACGCCTCCCGACATGTGGGAAAACACTAGAGGTATTATCTCGACTAAACGAAATATCCATAAGAGGACTACACATCCCTGACAGAACAAAAAAAAAGCGGAGATCCCCTCTTCAACGAGGCATCTCTTTCGCCATTCCAAATCGCTCACTCCCACTAGTGGTGGGCGGAAACCGATCGACCAAACAACAAGACAAGTCATGCGCAGTCCAGCGCAAAAATGACCACAGCTCAAAAGTTAACTGCATTCGATACTAACGCGAGAAGACAAATGCTTACCGAGAAAAGTGACTATAGATTTCAAGCAGTTGTTGCCCTTGCGTTATAAAAACAGATATTGAAATAAAACGATGTTGCGAGAATTTATCACGCAACATATCACCACCTCCTCCCGATAAAAAAAAAAATGTGGAACATATTTTTTTTTCAATATCAAAGAGCAAGCGATAAGCGGCTCAAAACGCACGAATTATGCGCTGATAATTAATTAAATTGCCAAACAATAGGCTAATTATAGAGTGTCTGGTGAGGATATACCTCAACAGAAAAATAAATATGTCTCAAAAAATATTCACATCGGGGAGGTGTCACCAACACACATCACGTTAGCATGTAAACACAATATACGTATGCAAGTTACTATAATCATCATTAAACAGCATACTCTAATATTGTCTTTAAAAATGGATGTATAAATCTGATAGGAAAATTTAAATAGTACATTCTTTGACATGTAATGACATAAGTACATAGTAAAGTTAAACTACATGACGATCCAGGACATATGCTCTGGTATTCCGAGGGTAAGTACACAATCTAGAACTCGTAAGGTAAGTCCTCAGCTCAACAATGACATTCTGAGAAAGTACAAGCAATATAATGCTAATTAATAACTAATATGCTTCATAAGGTACAATACATTATTAATAATTGTGGCTGTTTAGTAAACTAACGGCCCTTATATTAACTACTCAGTCCTCCTCTATCATTTTAAAAAACGAACAGAAGAAGATGACAACAAAGCACGATAGTGTGTACATATAAAGTAAGTACAGATGTGCTAATCTATTGTAGAAATATAGGTGTGTTATGACTCTGTAATATATAGAAATATAGGACAGAAGTATTAGTTGGAGTCATGTGGGCATCTAGACAAAATGTCAGCCATCACATTATCCGCACCACGGATAGCTCGTACCGTGAAGTGAAAAGGTTGAAGAGCTATAGCATATCGAGTGGATCTCGAACTCTTCAAATTCTTAGTCTGAATAGCTGTAAGAGCTTTCTGATCAGTCTCTAGAATGAAATGTGCGCCCAGGAGGAATCTTTGTAGCTTTAGAATTGACCAAACCATCGCTAACAACTCACGGTCTAAAACCGAGTAGTTCCTCTCTGCCGCATTTAGTTTTTAGAAATGTACATAACAGGATGCAGAGTATTTGCATATTCTTGCATCAGTGCTGCTCCAATCCCAGTGGATGAAGCATCACTCCGAAGAACAAAAGTCCTATCAAGAGTAGGTAATCTTAAGATGGGAGGAGAAGAAAATATATTCTTGATTTGGTCTAGTGAAGATTGGCATTCTTCAGACCAACGGACCAGATTAGGCGAACCTTTCTTCAACAATGTTGAGAGAGGTGCCATGATCGAAGATAAATTTGGAATAAATCTCCCATAAAATTGAATTAAACCTAAGAGACTCCTAACTTGTTTCTTCGTTTTAGGAACAGAGATGTTCAGTATTTTGGAAGTATTGTGGTCTTCTGTCTTCAAGAGACCATGACCAACACGATGACCCAGGAAAGAGATTTCACCAAAACCAACAAAAGCTTTAGAAGGTTTTGCTGTCAAATTATTCTCACGTAGAGTGGACAGTAAGTCATATAACCCTAAATAGTGATCTTCCCAGGTATCACTGAAGAGACAGATGTCATCTAAGTATGCGATGACATCCGAACGATGTGACAGAATTCGACGCATCATGCGAACGAAAGTGGCAGGGGCGTTCATGAGACCAAAAGGCATAACATTCCATTGAAATAGACCCCTAGGTGTAGAAAAAGCAGTAAGAGGTTTGGCATGCTCTGCTAAAGGCACTTGCCAATAACCTTTAGACAAGTCAAGTTTAGTGAAGAATCTAGAATTAGAAAGTCTAATCAGTAGATCTTCTAACAAAGGCATCGGTTCAGCGTCGAACTTTGTGACCTGATTCAATTTGCGATAATCAACGCAAATTCGTATGTTCTTATCCTTCTTCCGGACAATAACCATGGAAGAAGAATATGGTGAAGTCGATGGTTCAATTATATTTAATTGAATCATTTCATCCAATTCCTTTTCCACTTGCGACTGAAAGTGTATAGGAATAGGATACGGCCTAACCCTAATTGGATTATTGTCGGTAAGAATTATGTCATGTTCTATGACATCTGTGTGTCCAGGAATGTCAGTGAGAACATCCTGAAATGTTTGTAACATCGACGAGACTTGTCGATGTTCGTCACCAGAAAGATTAGGAGAAACAGAAACGTTTTTCCAAGATTCCGTAGAATGTAATGGAACCACTGGAAGGGGAAGGTTGACATCAGAGA
>JAMPIV010020649.1:0-37178 GCA_024509875.1 Oreohelix idahoensis | reverse complement strand
AATAACATACTAAGAAGCAGTGCGTTGAGCACCAGTGGGTATTTTTTTTATAATAATAAAGACTGGGGATCATCGGCAGATCGGAGTTGTGCTATAATTCATTGCCAGTCAACGAAACTGTTTATTTTTTATTTCCATGAATTGTGGTAAGCTTGAAATATTCAATATCTTTTAATGAAAATTGAATGTAAATTGATAATTTATGTCTGTATATATGTGTGGTTCAGTAGCGAACATGATGTAAAGCCTATAGTGCTCCAGCCTGAACAGAAGGTGTCGAAGGAAAGTAAAACTGCATGGAATTGCAGAGGCGTAGTAACCATTAGGGAGGGAAATACTGGTATAAAGTATTTCAGATGAAGCTGACAGTTGGCCTAACGCTCTGAACTCAATGTTTGTGATGTATTGTGCTCAGTGTAGAAATGGAGTATAAATTAGTTCTGACGTAGAAGGTACAACCTTCTTGTTTCAGGGACCGTGGTCTTAAAGTTATTGAGCAGCACCTGGTCAGAGCTTTGCTGAAGCCAGAGGTGGACAGCATACTCCTTGGTCCATATAGCAACCAGTAGGGTGGCTCCAGAACTCATTTAAATAATCGAGCAGAGGAGTCTTTTACTGCAGTCATCACGCAAGATAAGAGAGTGTGGCCATGGAGCTCAACATTATGTACCCCCCATCTTAAAATGACATTATAAACTAAAATTAAGAGGGGAATTTAATTGTTTTAATACCAGGAACTGAGAACATCTCCAATACTAGTTCCAATAGAAACAAACTATTGAAGTCATGATGACAAATACCAACAGAGCTTGAACAAAACAAAACCAGTATTACCTCATATTAATACTACACAACTGACACACATAGGATACCATTAATAATATATGTCACTACAATAATCATATTAATAAATTCTGTACATATAACTTGTAATTAAAATTGATTGTGATTCCTGGTTCCCTTTGTATTTGAATCAGGACACATATACATTCATGACAGCACTGAATACATATTGTTATTTGAAAAGTTATCAGTGACTCCTTTAAGATATCCTCTTAGAGTGTTATATGTATGTGAGTGTCACAGTGTTGTCAAGTGTGGTGGAATAAATTAAATTGTTTATCTGTCTGTTGTTGTTATGACTTACACTTCATCATACACATACCCTAGACATATAACGTAGTCATCACACTATTCCAGAATAATTCTGACTGAGGTATACATATGTGGCAGTAAGTAAGGTTATCTATAATACACTACTCTTATTAGATATAGATACCTTCACAGCTGATCTCAGTCAGTACACTAAGTCCCCTATAAATATTTATAACATCCCACTTTACCACATATATTGGGGTCTCGCCTTCGGGATTTTGAATCTTTCCCTATTACAAATATTGGGGGTAATTCACTTCAGGGAATAATAAGAATAAAAAGGTATCCTTGGGTGAAAATAAATAAGGTTGAGCTCACAGTGCCTGTGTTGTCTTGAGTTAATTAGTCATAGATAAAATTGTTTAGACATTTATCTGTTAGACAATGGCCGACCTGGCAAAATTTCGATCTGCTGCTGTACAGACTGCGAAAGAGATAGGAATGGACGGGCAAATTATGATTTCTTATGTCACTGCTGAATGTGACAAATATATTGAACGGGAAGAAAGAAGATTAGAAAAAGAGGCCGAAAGAAAATTAGAATCTGAAAGATTGGCCGAAGATAAGAGAATAGAAGCTGAAAAAGAGATTAAGAGGTTGCAGATTGAGGCTGAGGCTAAGAAATTGGAGGCAGAAAGAGAAGACAGAAGATTGACTGCAGAAAGAGAAGACAAGAGATTAGCTGCAGAGAGGGAAGCAGAAAAGGAGGAGAAGAGATTACAAAGGGAACATGAGTTACGACTAAGGGAGTTTGAGTTTCAAGGCCATGCTCCTGAAAATGGTACCAGTCCCTTTGCCTCTGATGCTACTGCTAGCCAGGGAGCCTCAACCTCAGCTATGAATTTTCATTTAGATCATTTTGTTGAGAAAGACGATGATATAGAGAGCTATCTAAATAGGTATGAACTATTAGCTACCACATATGGGTTAGAGAGAGAAAGGTGGAGCTTAAAGTTATCTCAGGGACTTCGTGGGGCAGCTTATGAAGTTTTTGCAAAAATGAGCAGAAGTGATCAGGAAAATTATGACATGCTAAAGCAGGCTCTTTTGTTAAGATATGAAAAGAATGCAGAATTTTATAGGAAAAAATTTAGGAATGCTAAACTACTGTCAGGTGAAACCTATCACCAGTTCTTTGCACGAATAGAGACATACTTGGAGAAATGGACTTCTCTGGGGAAAACCCAAGATCTTAAGGAAATGGTCCTTATAGAGCAATTAAGAGAGTCCATGGCTCCAGACCTGAGAAAGTTTCTCATGGAACAAGGTGCAGAGAGGCTGGGTGAGTTGCTAAATGTTGCTGAAAGGTATCAAGCAGCTCAAGCAGATGTAACAGGTAATAAAAAGAAACAAGTGGATAACTTTAGGGCACCACAGAACTTTAATAAATTTGATCCTAGGGATCAAAACAAAGGTAAGCACCAGTTTGATAGGCCACGGTATGAAAATAAAAAATAAAACCCCACAATTCGATGAAAGGAAATATGATGAAAGAAAATCTTTCAACCAAGGAAAAAGGTGGTGTAAGAATTGTAAGATGAACAATCATGACACTGACCGTTGCAGAAGGAAACCTGTGTATATGGCCACCCTTCAGGTCAGGTCGACCTCAAGAAAGGAGGAGGATATTATGTTGGATACCACTCCAGAAGAGATGAGGAAGGCACAGGCTGGGGATAAAACACTCAAGCCTTGTTTCAGGAAATTGTCAACTTGTCGTACAACTCCAGGCAAGGGAGATTTTTACATGAAAAACAAGTTGATGTATAGGACGACTGGAGCTAGATCCAAAGGTCAGGAACAGCTGGTACTTCCTAAAAGATATAGGGCAGACTTAATAAGGAGCCTACATGTGAAACCAGATGGGGACCATGAGAAGATAGGTACCATCATTCAAAAGGTGGCTCACCATTATTATTGGCCCAAAGCAAGATGGGACATTGAGAATTTTGTAGAAAGGTGTAGCATAGCACATGAGGGAACACCCACAAGTGGGAACATTGATCAGGACCTGGACACGCCACGGGGCAAAATTAGGCCTGATAATAAAAAGAAAAATAGATTTGATAAAGTGGACCAAATGGAATGGGAAGCCCCTTTTCACGGACAAGCTTCACTTAACTGTTTTACAATGGCCACTATGCGGAGAGTGCAAAAAGATGTCTTACCCCAGGATAAGCCGAAAATCCCTCAATCGGACTTAAACAAACTGGAGGAAGAGGATGTAGAGAGGAAATCTCTCATCAGGAATTTTAAGTGGGGAGAAAGCCCCAAAAGAAAAATTGGTAGCGGTCGTTTTATGCATGATAATTCTGGGAAGAAAAATCATCACTATAGAGCTTCGAGTGGAAGAGACCATACCGGTGCATGGACAAATAGGTCCACACAATTAAAGGTCCATATGTAGCTTTGTTAAGAACGTGGACTGATGAAAAGCATACATGCCACATGCTATGGTTTACCCATAATCTGTACAAGGTGTTTGCATTTTCAGATGTGTACACCCTGTACATAATTTCTGTACAGTTTTTCTAACCCATTCCCCTTATTACTGTGTCTCAGAGTTCTTTAATAAGGTCCTTTTGAACACAGGATTTCCCAGTCTGTTAGTTATAATTAAACACAGAAATAGACTAACTGATGACACCATCACATTATTTTTACAATGTAAAATAAACTCAGACATTTATTGTTTGGGTTTTAAAATAAGTGAAGACCTGCTTTAAAAGGCAAAGTCCCCGTGCCTCATTTATAATGCAGCCCACTGTAATTGAAAATATTTTTACACGAATTAACTCATTTGATATGTTTTTTCAGTCTTTGTACAGGTTTTGCGGGTCATTGTACAGGGTTTTGGATTTTTTGTACAGGTTTTTCATCTCCGAGTGGTGGCATGTATGGAAAAGGCAGAGGAAAACATTACATCTTCATACCAATATGTGAATGAGCTGACCACTCGTTTAAAAACTGGATGGAAACTTGCCAATGAAAATTTGAAACAAGCCAGGAAGAAACATGCTGCCTATTATAACAGGAAGGCGAAAGACAGAGATTTGGCTGTGGGAGAGAAGGTACTGCTTCTTCTCCCCGGGAGTCAGAATAAGTTACAGGTTGGATGGCAAGGTCCATATACAGTTTTAGAGAAGGTGTCTAGAACAAATTATAAGATAGATAAGAAGGGGAAAGAAAAAATCTATCATGTGAATCTCCTGAAGAAATATTTGGAAAGAGAACATCAGGAAGAGACACACTTGTTGACCTTGTCCATCGCCATGGAGATGAAAAAGGAACCACTTTCATCATTTGAATATCCATTACACCCTGTGAGACAGCAGCACAGGTGAAAATCAGTACACATTTAACAAAAACTCAGAAAGAGAGAGTGCAACAGGTTCTAAATAATCATGCAGAGGTGTTAACAGACCGACCAGGGCATACAAACCTATTGGAATATGATATGAAACTGATAGACCCCACACCTGTCTGTATGAAACCATATTCGATTCCGTTTGCTAAGGAGAAAGCTTTGAAGGAAGAGATAGACTATCTGTTGAAGGAAGGAATTATTTCGCACAGTGAATCCTCATATAGTTCCGGTGTTGTACTCTTAAGGAAGCCCTCTGGAGAACATAGACTCTGTATAGATTACAGGAGACTGAATGCTATTACAGAAGGACAGGTGGATCCATTGCCGGATACAAATCAGCTGTTTGCCAGACTAAATAAAGCTAAATATTTCTCAAAAGTGGATCTGAGTAAAGGATACTATCAGATTCCAGTAAAGCCTGAGGTTAGACCATACCTAGCTTTTAGTACCTCAGAAGGACACTATGAGTTTAATAGATTGCCATTTGGATTGAAGAATGCGCCTAGTGTCTTCTCTAGAATGATGAGAAAATTATTGGACCCTCTGAATAATCCATGTATAACAAATTTCATGGATGATATCCTTATAGCAACAGAAACATTTGAGGAACACATTGACTCTCTGAAGATGCTGTTTGATCGACTTGGGGAAACAAATTTAACAGCCCGACCAACCAAATGTTGCGTTGGATGTAAAGAATTGGAATTTTTGGGACACACAGTTTATCAGGGAAACATGACCCCTGACCCAAAGAATTTAGAGAAACTAAAGAAAGCCCCGAGACCACAAACCAAGAAGGACGTGAGATCCTTTGTCTCATTATGTGGTTTCTACCAGAAGTATATTAAAAAACTTTAATTCCATATGTGCACCGTTAACTGATTTGACACGTAAAGGACATCCAGATCGCATTACATGGACACCACAATGTGAAATGGCTTACCAAGAATTGAAGGAAAAGCTCACAAGTAAACCTATTTTGAAATTACCTGACTTAAGTCAAGAATTCATAGTAAGGACGGATGCCAGTAATATTGGGTTAGGTGCAACTCTACTACAGAAATCAGATGCATTGGATGGGGAATTAAGCCCAGTGGCATATGCTAGCAGAAAATTGAATAAAGCTGAAATCAACTACTCAACTAGCGAAAAAGAATGTCTTGCAGTAATATGGGCAATAAAGAAATTCAATATTTGTCTGTATGGGAAGGCATTTAAGTTGCAAACGGATCACAAACCTTTATCGTTTCTAGCCCAGGCTAGGCATGAGAACTCTAGGTTACTCCGACGGTCCTTACTTTTGGCTCCCTATAATTTTAGCATTGAGTATATATCTGGAAAAACAAATTTGGGAGCGGATTTTTTAAGCCGCCATCCGTGTGATGAGAATCACCGTAAACCCCAGAAATAATAATAAATTTCTCTATGTGTATATAGAATAAAGGACTGACATATAATGTCTGTTTTAAGAGGGGGAGATGTCGTGAATTATTCTAATCCCCATATATAAATTAAAACGTAAATGCAAAGCCTAACAAATAAATTTAATAAAAGGAAAGAAGAATGGTAAAGAACAGTGCTGTCACAATGCCTGTACTCGAAATCCCCCTTGTTTTCTACTTCGTCGGCAAATTGTAACGCTTTCACGTTGATAGTAAAAGCCTACTGTATTATTACCCGCTTTCTTCAATGAAACGTGTACTGTATTTCTTGGAAAAACCTTGAGATACGCAAGCTGATCAATGACCTAAATTTAATATTTCATTCATTCCATTTTATACACGGCGTAACTAAAAGACAGATGGACTAAAGGATAGCGAGAAGGGAGAGGCAGAAAGCGGGGACACGTGCAACACTAAACACGCGTCGCGCGATACACAATTGCTGCCATCACGCGTGTAAGGCCACATGCACTAACTTTATTTCAAATCGACAGTGATAAAATTCACTACCCATACCAGAGTTAGGTTTTAAAATCCTGAAAATCGCTTATTGGGAATTATGACATTATACCGGTTTACGTTTGAAAACATGACAGTACCCAGACACCCTCAAGTAATGCATATTGGCTCCATTAAATTCGTATATTTGGGTTCCTTAGGGTTTGCTGACAAAGAATATGTAAAACGTTACGCAAATAGTCTAGGAATTACCAAGTTATGGCCAAAATAAAATAGTGGGGGTGCCTGACAGCATGAAATCATTTCTGCTCATAAAATTTTTTTATAACGTGTTTGAAAAAACATTACGTTACGGAAATAGCCTACCATGTTAACTCCTATATGATTGGAGCGCAACAAATGAAAGACTAAACACGATTGGTCGGACTATAAATACTATCTTGTGTTGTCAGGGGAAACGTGAGAAAGGGGTACTTTTTTGAAAAAGATGTGTAGACATGGTTTGATTGGGTAGAGCTGCGAATATACTCAATTCAGAGCGTCTGTTCATTGCCACATCTTGTAATAAACCTACTAAGAAGCAGTGCGTTGAGCACCAGTGTATATTTTTTATAAAATAAAGCCTGGGACATCGGCAGATCGGAGTTGTGCTATATTCATTGCCAGTCAACGAAACTGTTTATTATTATTTCCATGAATTGTGGTAAGCTTGAAATATTCAATATCTTTTAATGAAAATTGAATGTAAATTGATAAATTATGTCTATATATATATGTGTGGTTCAGTAGCGAACATGATGTAAAGCCTATAGTGCTCCAGCCTGAACAGAAGGTGTCGAAGGAAAGTAAAACTGCATGGAATGGCCAAACAGTACACTGACACCTAGATTATTAACTAGAAAGAAATAATGCTGGAGTTGCAGAGGCGTAGTAACCATTAGGGAGGGAAATACTGGTATAAAGTATTTCAGATGAAG
Organism: Oreohelix idahoensis; assembly: GCA_024509875.1. Lineage (NCBI taxonomy): Eukaryota > Metazoa > Mollusca > Gastropoda > Stylommatophora > Oreohelicidae > Oreohelix > Oreohelix idahoensis. The sequence goes on along the minus strand of JAMPIV010020649.1, from coordinate 29,778 downwards.
CTGACAGTTGGCCTAACGCTCTGAACTCAATGTTTGTGATGTATTGTGCTCAGTGTAGAAATGGAGTATAAATTAGTTCTGACGTAGAAGGTACAACCTTCTTGTTTCAGGGACCGTGGTCTTAAAGTTATTGAGCAGCACCTGGTCAGAGCTTTGCTGAAGCCAGAGGTGGACAGCATACTCCTTGGTCCATATAGCAACCAGTGGGGTGGCTCCAGAACTCATTTAAATAATCGAGCAGAGGAGTCTTTTACTGCAGTCATCACGCAAGATAAGAGAGTGTGGCCATGGAGCTCAACATTATGTACCCCCCATCTTAAAATGACATTATAAACTAAAATTAAGAGGGGAATTTAATTGTTTTAATACCAGGAACTGAGAACATCTCCAATACTAGTTCCAATAGAAACAAACTATTGAAGTCATGATGACAAATACCAACAGAGCTTGAACAAAACAAAACCAGTATTACCTCATATTAATACTACACAACTGACACACATAGGATACCATTAATAATATATGTCACTACAATAATCATATTAATAAATTCTGTACATATAACTTGTAATTAAAATTGATTGTGATTCCTGGTTCCCTTTGTATTTGAATCAGGACACATATACATTCATGACAGCACTGAATACATATTGTTATTTGAAAAGTTATCAGTGACTCCTTTAAGATATCCTCTTAGAGTGTTATATGTATGTGAGTGTCACAGTGTTGTCAAGTGTGGTGGAATAAATTAAATTGTTTATCTGTCTGTTGTTGTTATGACTTACACTTCATCATACACATACCCTAGACATATAACGTAGTCATCACACTATTCCAGAATAATTCTGACTGAGGTATACATATGTGGCAGTAAGTAAGGTTATCTATAATACACTACTCTTATTAGATATAGATACCTTCACAGCTGATCTCAGTCAGTACACTAAGTCCCCTATAAATATTTATAACATCCCACTTTACCACAATAATGAAGAGGAGGCACTCAAAGTAGAAGTATCTCTCCTAAAGTCACAGCTAGCACAGCTATCACAGACCAGTTCGCCAGTACAAGAGGAGGTGCAGAGAAAGAAAATACCAAGCCAACCGCGGAAACAGCCAAAGCACGACGAGGGGAAGTGTGAGCAGGAACCTCAACTAGACCTTCGTGTATGTGAGAGTCAGGCTGTTGTCAACGAAAGCTGTGAGCTGACAGTACCTACAAACGCAGTTGCACCGACAAGGCGAAAAGGGGTTTGCAAGTGGTATAGTATCCACAGAGGATGTGGGTTTATCACGTCAGATGATGGAGGTATTGATGTATTCGTACATCAGACCAAGATCTTCAGAAAGGATTCCGGAGTCTGGCAAAGAACCAGCAGGTAGAGTTTGATAGCAAATCATCTATCCAGGGCATGGAAGCAGTCTATGTATGCGGCATTGGCGGCCAGGAATGTAAGTGTAGTAGGAGGCGACCCATGGCACGGAGAAAGCCTATAAAGTTAAGGTGCTACAATTGTGGAGAGTTCTCAGGCCACATGGCAGCCAAATGCCCTCAAGGCCCTCTTCCGAAACGATGCTTTCGGTGATGGTCCACAGAACATTTAATATCCGCATGTCCCTCAAGGAGCTCTTTCCCTAAGCGTACTGCCACAACTAGGTGGCCTTTAGGATGCAAGCCAAGAGATGGCCGTGATAACTGTCACCCTAAGGGCGCCGAGAAAATTGTCGTCGTCTAGGGGAGGAAACCCGTCCTAAGCATATAGGAGGGAGTACACATCAAGGTTCAGAAGAGGAAACTCATCTAAAGCAGATTGTGGAGAACGTAAGCCACCGTCCACACAAAACGAGTGTAAAACAAGTCAGGAGCGATCCCCCTACAAAGTCGACAGCTGCATGCACTGAAAAGAAAAAGTCACAAGCAAGCAACGACGCTGCACAAGTAGACGAATCTTCCAGATCACAGCAACTGGCAGGCCAGCAACGTACGACTAGGAACATGACGATCAAGAGGGTCCCCAGCCAGGCTGTACCGATTACAGAATCTGAGCTGAAAGCATCGTCGCTCAGAAAGAATCAGGCGCAGCACCAACAATCTGAGAGATTTTAATTGAAGCGCCAGAGGTAGTGCTGTTGTCGGGACGACAACAAAATCAGGCGGGGAATATGTGGCAGCGCCATCTTGTCATAGCCATTTTGTCTGTCGTTCTCTACCCTTTTACTACAACCTAGCGATTTGGAAGCCATTTTTCGGTACTCAGTCAAGATCTAAAAATAGAACATTAGTCATGCCCGCTGACAGAGCAACAGCCAATCAGAGAAGAGAAGCGCTCAGATTGACCGCGCCTGAGTTTTGCCGATTGAAATCTTGTCATTTCAATGCTAGACGTAGAGAGAAGAAGTCGCCAAACCAGAGTTGAAATCTGAAGATGCCTTGAACACGTAAGTTAATTTAGGTAGAAGGTGATAGTGTTAGAAAGAATATAGGGATGTAGGTCTGTCACCTATTTGGTATAATTTTCAACGAAATAGATAGAAAGACATGTTTCCAAAGGAGATTTCTTCCAGAATATTAGATTTAGTTTTAAAGTTATAAATGAGTGAAAATAATGTGTGGATAGATTTTACTAGTGTTAAGTCCAGATTGCGGTTGTAAGGGTTTAGTAGCAAGTATTTCAATCATCAGACCGGGCACATTTAGTAGGAGAGTATTTCATACATGGAACTGAACAGAGATGTTATCTGGCACTAATTTAGATAATATTAACTTGTTGGCAAGATGGCAACCGGGGGGTCACGTGTTGATGACTGTGCATAAAGAAGGTGCCAGTGAGTCTGCATTAACACTCTTAGTTTCACGTGTTATAGGCCTAGTAATGTTACGTTATTTTAAATTGTGTAAATGAAATTAATGGTTAAGTATTTCCATATTGTTTGGGGTTAAGGAAACCTTCAATGACCTAATTGACACGTGGGTGAACTCAAGTTAATGTAATTTTCTTCAGTAATGGAAAGGATAATTTAGGTTAAACTGTATTTCACAATAATTGATCATAATTCTACTGTGTATATTTAGTGGGTTACTTTGAGATTAGTTTAATTACATCTTTTGTGTACACAGTTTTGTAGTGCTAAAGTTCCCTTTGAGAAGATTAATCTAGCTTTAGGTATTTAGATTTCTGGTGAGCGCAATGTCACTCCTTTGTGCGTAAGGCACGTTGAGACAGGTGTTTCTCTGTTTGCTCCTTGCGGAGCATGGAAACACCAATGCAACTGGTGCCCATCACAAGCCCACAAGAAGCATTTTTATGCTATTGCAGTGGTTGTGTCGGTAACAATGTGTTTTATATGATGAGTTCCCAATCTCATCGGTCGGCATATACGACATGCTTCAGAGTGCAGGGATGAATATTGAGATGGATCAGTTGCGAAGTTGTGGTTTATGCTCATTATTGAGAGTATTCGTTGTACATATAGTTGAATATTATTTTATGTCCATTTTATTATTATTTAATTATGGTTATGTGTAGAATGGTTTGTGAGAGCACGTGGGCTCACTTGGAGATATATATTTTTCTTCTCGCTCCTTATGGAGCATGGGGCCACCAATGTGGCTGTGGTGGGTTTTGATGTTATTTACTAAAATATTAATTGTCTACAGAGTGAGGTCAGCTATGCAAGCCCCTGAGTCTAATAGTTGAAGAATCTTGTTCTCAGGGTGCCTGTCTGCTACCACCCTACGACCTCAATCTGCGATATATTTTTATCCTACTTATATGTTAAAGTGTATGGTTGTTATCTGGCTAGCGTCTAGGGTAATGTGCAATGTAAATGTAATAAAAAATGATAACAACTACACTTAACACTCAATGAATAGTAATGAAACAAGTCACTGGTTAAATTTAAACTGTAAAATCTTTTGTACAATTTTATTTTTCCTGTGTCTCAATTGCTTGGACACAGGAATGTTAAAAATCAAAGAAGAATTCAATTTAGCTATATTTTAAATACTTTAAAAACAACACTCTGGTTGTGAAAAATGATCTACAATGTTTATGTCTTGAGTTGGTATGATGAAACAATAAGCCTATGAATGGGCAATCCTTGGAAGCACGAATGTTCTCATCATTTCAAGAAAACCTTGATAAAATATAGATGATGGAGATTAAAGTTTTGTGAACCAAGGCACGCCCGTGGACGGATGTTCTTATCTGAATAATCCAGTAAAACTCGGCTGTCTCTCTCACACATCTACTTTCTGCACGATTTCACTTCGGCAGAATGCTGCTACAGAATACTTCGTACGTTAGGCACTCAGGAACGTTATGCCTCACTCTGGCAGCTTCAGTTGAAAGTATAGTAGTATGTGGCTCACTTTATGGTTCCACAGTTGAACCCGCGTCAATGAAATTTACACAATATGTAGGTTAATCTAGCGATTAATGGTCACACCCAATCGCCGCTGGTGCAGGAAGGCAAGGGCAATGGCCATGGATTCCCTGCTCCCTTTGATAACACTACTGATTAAAAAGATTTTTCTCAAGTGGCCCCGAACGCTAGGTTCAAATCGTTTTTATTACTATCCTTAGTCTATTTGTTCCAACCAATCAAATTATGTTATGCTTTCTAGCGTCCTTTTTTCAAAATACGTTACATTTTAAATCTTGGACTACCTCTCGCCTCCCAAGATATTGCGAGCTGAGTGAGGCTATTCCGTATGTCCGTCACTGTGTCTTTCAGTTCCATATTTCCGTCCCTATCTAACTGTTTTTAAAAAAAAATGCGGACAAGCAATTATGGATCAGAAGACTAGCTGCCAGGTAGTCCTTCTGGTTTTATTCGTATCTTTATCCATTTATTTTTCACTCTTCATTTATTCAAATAACGTATGCTTTTATAATAATATACCTTATGTTGACTTTGATATGCTAATAAACAAATATTATCCTTTTAATTGTCAACTGTCCTTTCGTTTATTTTATTATCAATTTTCATCTAAGTTCAGTTTGCCATCATGGCTTTGCATCTCACTGTTGTTAATACGTTTTTTACTTTTTCCTCCTGTCCCCTACACACTAGGTTAAATTTTCAAATTTCCACGTTAATCGTAATTTTTTTCTTTCTTTACTTAAAATACACCACCTTTTTCTCCTCTCTATCGTGCTTATACAAAAAGAAGCATAACGTCTGCATTTCATCCGAAAAATACGACTATGTGTGTGTTTTTCAACGCAGTCTCCCGATCTGAGTGTTTATACATTTTGGCTGCGCGAATGGCAATAAGGGGGTGGGCTAGTTGGTTTGTGGCGTTTTATTCAAATATGCTACCAGCATGGTGTCGCGCGCTGGCGCGATTCAAACCAACACGTGTTAATGGTCGTATTTTTCCCGTCTCTCACTTGCATTCCTCCGTTTATTTCTTTCCCCGTTTTTCTTCTTTCACTCTTGCTTGAAAAAATTGTGCCTTGGCTGGCAAACTGTTACAGTTAATTTTCAAGGACGTATTTTGAAACACTAGTACTATCGAGTGAGAGAAGGGTATCGTTTACTTGCGTTAAGGCTTATCAAAAAAAATTAATACGACTGCTGGCGCCGGTGACGATGCTGAAGCGCAACTTACCTATTTATCTCTATAGTATTTAGATTTTTTAAAGTGGTCTATTTGAACTGTTGTCCATACAGATTTCACTTTACGAAAGTGGCTGGCATCCCCATGAAGCCCTCACAAAGTATTCATATGCTCGTGCAGTAGTGGTTTCGGTAGCAATCTGTGTTACATGGTGAGATTGCCAGCCTCATGCACAACACCATACTAGTCTCATTGGACGACATGCATGAGTGTGTGTGTGTGTGATAGTTGAGTGTGTCAGGTGGCGTGGAAGGACTGTTTGGCAGGTGAGAGTATCGGTTCTTATTATTCAATTATTATGATTTTAACTAGCCGGTGCTTTGTTTCTGTTTCAGATTAGCAATAGAGCACTGGCTGGGTGTTTTGTTTTGTTTGCTTTGCTTTATTTGTTTAATGTTTGCTTCATGCGCTTGGTCACTGACTGGGTTGTATGAATAAATACAGCCCCTGCCTTAAGAATCAGAGTTTTATTGTTGATCGGGTCGGTTGCGAGTGTGCAAGAAGGTGATCACATATCACAACAGCATCATCATCATCTCGCCAATCCTATCACATATCTATCTATCTATCTATCTATCTATCTATCTATCTATCTATCTATCTATCTATCTATCTATCTATCTATCTATCTATCTATCTATCTATCTATCTATCTATCTATCTATCTATCTATCTATCTATCTATCTATCTATCTATCTATCTATCTATCTATCTATCTATCTATCTATCTGCTTACCTAATACCTACCGACCCACTTACCCACCTACCTACCTACAGACCCCATCCGGTCTATCTATCTATCTATCTATCTATCTATCTATCTATCTATCTATCTATCTATCTATCTATCTATCTATCTATCTATCTATCTATCTATCTATCTATCTATCTATCTATCTATCTATCTATCTATCTATCTATCTATCTATCTATCTATCTATCTATCTATCTATCTATCTATCTATCTATCTATCTATCTATCTATCTATCTATCTATCTATCTATCTATCTATCTATCTATCTATCTGTTTTCTGTCTGAATGTCTATCTAATTATCTATCTGTGCATCCATCAATATACTCTTCCCTTTCTGTCTCTATCCATCACCCATCCATTAACTCCATCCATCCACCAATCCATCCAACAATCCATTCATCCATTTTACCATCTATCTGTCATTCTCTGCCGTTCTCTCTCTTGCCCTCTCGCTCTTTTTCTCTCTCTCTCTCTCTCTCTCTCTCTCTCTCTCTCTCAGGGTAACAAATGCATCATCCACAACAATTGACCACATCTATGTCACCTGTGCAGAAAACATTATAGAATGCTCTGTTCCTACTGTCGCGATGAGTGACCACTATCCTATATGTTGCACGTGGTCAAAGAATAAATATAAAGCTCCAAGAAATAAACATAGTATTAAATTTAGAAGTTTTAAAAATTTCAGCAATGAACTATTTTTACATGATTTGCGAACTGCCCCTCTTGCCAGTGTTTACCAGCTTTCTGATCCCGATGACGCCATTGCCCATTGGACACGTATCTTTCTTTGTGTGTTTGATAACCACGCACCAACTAAAGAAGTTCGTGTGAAACGACAGGTTAAATCTCCTTGGATCACACAAGCAGTGCTAGACGCCGTGAGGCAGAGAGATCAAGCTCACAAAAACAAGGACTTTAACATATACAGAGCACAGAGGAACAACGTGCAATATTTAATTCGTAGAGGAAAAAAAATACTTAAAAAAAATTGGTTCAGAACAAAACAAACAGTAAAGATATATGGAAAGCGATCAACACTTTAGCGAACAAGCGAAATATGTCAGTCTCGTCAAACCCTAATACTTCATTTACTTGCACAGACTTCAGCAATTACCTTCAGGCAGAAATAAACAGTCTTAAATCTACAATACCAAATTCACCTTGTGACTTAGGCAGGCTGTCAGTATTTTGTGAGAACAAATGTACCAACACAATCCCATCCAACATTCCGTTTATGACAGTTAATGAAGTGTATAACTATCTTCTAGGACTTAAAGATAATAACTCATCAGGACTTGACGGAGTCAGTAATTGAATACTGCGTTATGCGGCTCCAGCTATTAGTGATTCGCTTACATACATATACAATCAATGTATCGCACGGAGTTAATTTCCGTGGCACTTTAAAGTCGCTAAGGTATATCCTCTCTTAAAACCTGCCTCTTCCGACAATAATAACCTTGGTAACTATAGGCCAATCTCCTTAATATCCTCGCTATCCAAACCACTAGAAAAACACATACATAAAATAACACTACAACACTTAGTTAACAACGGCTTGCTAATTGATAGTCAGTCGGGGTTTAGACCTAAACATTCATGTCACACAGCTCTAACTAAGATGATTGACAACTGGCACTTAAATATTAATAACGGTAACATATGTGGGGCAGTTTTTGTAGACTTTAAAAAAGCATTTGATGTGATAGATCACGCTATTTTAATTAGAAAACTAGAAACATCAAAAGTAAACCTTCAACTAGTGACGATAATTAAATCATTCCTGTCAGACAGAAAACATGTAGTTTCTTACAATAACTCTTGCTCAAACCCAACCGTAATAAATACCGGCGTTCCTCAGGGCTCTATTCTTGGGCCTCTACTTTTTGCCATATACATTAATGACCTTCCACCACACGTCGAGCACGCATCCTGTGACCTATTTGCTCATGACTGTACTGTCTATACGAGTGATACAAGTTGCAACACACTCGAACTATCGTTACAAAAAGATACAGACAATCTGATTAAGTGGAGCATAGGAAATCGCATGCTAATTAATATAATTAAAACAAAGTGCATTTTAATATCAACTAGACAAAAATTACAAAATTCAGATAAAACTACACTTTGTCGTAAATTTATTTTGAGAAAAAGTCTTAGAAATAGTGGTCCCGTTTAGAGTGAAGAATGATGGTGAAGGCGCTATGATAGAAAGGGTTAGAAAGTAAGTAGTTGCTTCATAGAGTGCTGGGGAGAGTAAGGACAGACTCTTTTACGACAATCCTTTTCTCTCAATCTACTCCTTAAACTCTCCTGGCTAAACAATTATTTGCCAGTTTCAAAACACACATGCGCTCACACCAATTTGGTGTTTCAAACACACGGACGTTACGTGAATACAAACTATTGTAAACAAATATGAGTAATTTGGGCTTGGGTTTTCCAACACAGTACTAAAAGTTTTATGATGTTTATTTATCATTAAATCAATCACAAAATTTATCAGATAACAGAAAATTATCATAGATACAGAAAATACAAATAACAAGATGGGAGAGAGGGTTATGAGGTGGAGTATCCAATCTGCCCTTCCCGCTTGTATTAGACAAAAAAGATAAACCCAGTCCAAAGATAGGTAGTTATCAGAAAAAAATAGATAATGTAACCCAACAGTAACTTTAATTACTCCGAAAAGAGGTGTTACAGTACTAGGTATGGGTGGTCGAAATAGTCCTGTTATTCTCAATTGTTTTCCCCTTTACTAAGCAAATGTAAGGGGGTGGGGAATAAACAGAGTTATAAAATCCCACTTAAAAAAGAACAATACAGGGAATACAGTAAAACTATTTACCAGGTAGGCAAATTAAAAATGGTTGCAAAATAAATCTCATGTCATTCATGCGCGCTCGTGATGGCCAACACTCATTTACTCACACACACTTACCGATCGTAGAATCTGGCACTCCATAGAAAATACACAAACATCAATTAAACACTTGACATAGGTAGTGTCTTTTTCTTCTGTGTCCAGCCCCAGGTTATCAGGTTTATGCGTTAGTACAGTCCTGGAATCGCTGGATGGTGAAGCCTAAGTGTTCTTTGTTTTTGTTATGTTAAAAGGAAATTTCTATGGGATGGCACGGTCGCGAATACAGATGGTGAAAATGGGGTGGTCTCAGTGATTTCGCCGCTGATGGTAAAACTTCTTAAGGCGTGATAACAACAACTGACTAGTGAGGTATGGTTTACTTCGAGGGTTTTAAAATCCAGTGAAGAAAATATGCACAGTCAGTGTTCAGTAGATTTCTGTTCTTTCGCGGTAGTGCAGTAAAATAAGATAAATATAGCTCTGGCAAATGTTCTTCTCCAGTTAAACTCTACAGATTAAATTGTATTGATGATGTGTTAAATTGTTCTTGGATTTACTTCTTTTCTGGAAAATTCAGATAGCTGGACCCCAACAGGATCGTCTCAAGATTAAAATTTAAACTGTTCATCAAATTTTCTGGAGGTTTTTAAGAACCGAGTCTGGAGGACTCTATACAATGTTTTTGCTGGGACGCAAAGGTTATGATCACCCTATATTAAAGATAGAAAACATGTAATCATTCCGAAAAATCAAATAACGTTCTAAAGCGCGATAAATTTACCGTTAAGACTATTATATACACTCGCGTATTTAATTATATATATTAAAAAACACTTCGCGAGTCTAATGTTTAAAATACACATCTATATATAGGACTTAACTTAATTAATTAGTTATAAATTCCTTCGCGACTTTAAAAGTTAATTTAAACATTTAAGCTTCTATTATCTTTGGAAATAATGTAATAGATATATCATTACATTTTCAACTGGAAACTTTTGAGATAGGTTTAATTTAATAGATTTAAATCAACACAAAATCCAGTGAAATAAAAATGAATGAACTAGACCACTGATCACTAGAAACTAATATATATTATACCGTTTAGCACATAATAGAATTCACTGCTATATATCCACAATTCCAGGGAAAATCTAACAAGATTTGGCTATAGCTAGTGCTTCTGTAAATCTCTGGCAAACGAGTGATAAAATGGCATTCTACACGGTCTCTATATATATGAAATGGAATGACAGATCGGGGGGACATGTTAGAATCTAACACCTTTCTTGAAGTCAGGGTAAAATCGAGATTCTAGCCGCTCACTCCTCGTCCGATTTCTCACTTCCTGACCGGCTCGTCTCTCCCGTTCGTCTTAGTCTTCGAGCGTTTCAGCGCTCTCCTCTGGTTAACACGGAGGCGCGAGATGCCGCTGAGACGCTGCTTATGTGGACTACCACTGCTTTGATCGTAGCCACTTTCTTCGTTTGATTTAGGCAACGCCTTTAAGGCAGGTTCGAAGGAAAGGTGTAGCGAAATGCTTGCTTATGATCGCTCTAGAGGTTTTAGTAGGCGTGGTTTTACCTCCCCTATAGACAAAGCAATGTCCAGAATGCACGGAAGATAACAGTCTACATATTAATAGCAAACGTGTTGGCGAGTCCACTCTGCTCTGACACATATTAATGAGCCCAGGTGCATTTCCACGTTTCTGTTGTGCATTGCTAATGAGCCCAGGTGGAAGAATTCCCGTTGACGATAAAATTACAACAATATTCGGGGGTACAGATGTTATGAGGGTTCTACCATATCATCTAATACTTCAGGGTCGGCTGAGTTTCATCGTCACACACTCCAGAACTATATTGTGTGACCGTAAAGCTAGTCATACCAAGAAAGATAACTCATAAAAAAAGTTGTCACTTTTAATTAAAACAGAAGATAGCTTATACAGTAGAAATTTGCTAGAAAATAAATTGAAACTTAAATAGAAACAGACTATATCCATTAACTTTATAAAAAAAAAAATAGTAAAAGAAAAAGGGATGATGATGGAAAAATAGCGTAGATTGATTATTGGCCAATCGTGAGCTGAATAAATCTAGATCACGCAACACTACCCCAGATTGAGCTCAGCCCCGGCGGGTTTTTTTTTTTCCCGGCAAGAATGAGTCGCAGAATCAGGTCATGGTAGTGTCCAGACGTATTGTTTTAATGCTGCTCATTTTCGAGGATTTTTCAAAATTTTTTTACTAAATGAAATGTAATTCATTGGTATCAACACAGTACCTGTGTAACTTATATGTATTATTTCTATCCAAGGATGGCTGTAAGTAGAGTGTTTGAATAACCTATTTATACTTGCAAATCAAAGGAAAGATAGTTTTTTGCCCACGTAGAAGGGAAAACTAATTGGCTGCAAGTTATTGTACCTTGAGTCAAAATATAGACTTTGAATTGCGATGTAGAAGCACTAACAGTTTGGTAGAAGATGAAGCTCTTCGATAAATAAGAAAATGGATTAATTCTCTGAAGAACTGCTAGTATGCATTTACCTATAGCTAGTATTGGAAGGAACAAGTGGGTAAGAGTTGATAGGAAACTCTTTACAGAGCGATACAACAGGAAGCAATCTGATCATCAGAAGAAGTCCCCCCATCTGACAAGTGTTTCGGCCCGATTACTCCTTTACACTCTAAGGGGGGCGGGCCCACTTGGGTCATGACTCCCAAGCGTCTCAGCTTCCTGTTGTCTTGTATCGAAAATGAACCCATTTCACTTACGGTAGCAACTTTTAATCCACAACGCCAGCCGTGTGGGCAATTGTGAAAGTAACATAGAAAAGACAAATTATTCCGTTCGTTCCGTCGCCCTTCACAACTAAGGACACACACTGAGACACGAGCGCGCAGCCGACGAACCTTAGCCACTGCGCGCCGCACGCCACTGAAATTCTGTACCTGACACACTCCCTATAGTATACATCGCCTGTTGCCCCAGAGTCGCAGCCCCCCTCACTAGTACACCATATAAACTCAGCGCTGTGGACTTAGAAAAAATTTTGGTGTTTTCCCCCCGCATGTACCGCAGCGTTTACCGTCACGATCTCCCATTGCCCACTGCGGTTGTTCCACAGCCAGCCTGATGCCTTTTCGGCAGTTTTCGCTAAGCCTCTTTCAGTGCCCTTGTTCTAGACTGTCCCTTCAACCCCAACAGTTTCAATAAATCATACATTGATGCAGCAACAAGCCCTCTTGCGCCCACTTCAACCGCCATGACCCTTGCACTGAATCCATCGTGTCTCAGATCCGCGGCTAGATCGCTATACTTGGCCGCTTTGAATGAATGTTGCTCGTCTAATCTGGATTCAAATGGCACGGTCAGTTCAATCAGTATGACCTGAAGCGTTGCTGAAGAATGAAGCACTATATCCGGCCGTCTCCGCGATTTACTTATACTCTCTGGATATGCCCCCCGTCCAGGTAGGTCTACCGCCATCTCCCAGTCGTTTGCACAGTCAAGAAGAGATGGTAAACTGCTACCAGGTTTACTCGGTTTTGGGGTGTGCTGACTTTCCTGCCCTCAGAAAAGTATGTTTTTGGTGTCTGGCCGGACTTTGCTATTCGCTTTCATTCTTGCCTGATCTATTGTCGCAGCAAGCTCATTTAGCACTTTGTTATGGCGCCAAGTGTATCGTCCTTGCCCTAATGCCACCTTACACGCTGAGAGCACGTGTTCAAGTGTCTGCCTCCCCTGGCACAGGGGGCACTGCGCATCATCCGACTTTCCCCATTTCACAAGGTTGGTGGCCGACGGCAGCAGGTCATACATTGATCTAACCACGAAGCTGAGCCTAAGAGGTGCCATATGCCATATATCATTCCATGTCAAGGATCTCTGCAGGGCTCCTTCCCAATGTAGTTTCAATGGCCTTGTTGGACCTGCTGCACTGCTTTTTTTTTTAGCAACCTCTTATCATTCTCAGCTCCTCGTATCTCCTGAACTACCATGTCTCTGCGCTCCCTGCTTGATGCCTTGGACCACCAGCGGATGTCACCATGCCCAAATCCCCGTCTATTCGTTTGTGTGTATCCGATTACCTCTCTCAGTTTGAGTGACTCTTCAGCAGCATCAACAGCTTCTTCCACTCTCCACCTTCTTCCCGTTTTCAGTGTGGGCTGAATGGACTTAACCACGTCATCAGCTGAGTCGCGTAGCATCATTGCAAGCCTTGCTTTTCCAACTTTGTACTCTTCAACAACTGACTTGAAGGGAAGCAGAAGTTTTGACTTTTTGCAGTACAGTGCTACATCTGACAGACCTGGTGGTACCCCTAGCCATTTTCTCATGAACTTGTTGACCTTCTGCTCTATAGCTTCCACTGTACTTGTGCTTACTTCATATATAAGCAGTGGCCACAGCAACTTCGGTATCAACATGAACTGGAGGCACCTCAGTTTGAACTTTCCCAGGAGTCTGCTTTGGTCTATGATCTGTAGTCCTCTGTCTGCCATTTCTATTGTCTGTTGCACTGCCTTCGAGTCTTTTAATGAGGCATCGTACACCCTGCCAAGACTTTTAACAGGTTCCTCAATGACAGTAGGGATTCTTTGGCTGGAAACCGTGAATATGACCTCTGCTATCTTCCCTTTCCTGACTGATAGGCTTCTCGACTTCTTGGGTTTGAAGCTCATTCTGCACCAGCTGACTAGTTCATCCAGGCGTGCTAACATCCTCCGGGCCTGATGTTCATCTGATGTCAGAATTGTTGTGTCATCCATGAATGCTTTGAGCGGTGGCATGTGACACATTCCACCGAGCTTTGGACCTATAGCCATTCCTTCAGCCGCATTGAGGATTACCTGCATAGCCATGACGAATAGTATCGGAGAGATGGTACATCCCATCGCAATTCCAACTTCAAGGCCAATCCATTTCGTTGTGTACTCTCTGGTTGAAAATCTGACAGAAAACCCTGCGAAATACAGCTTCAGCATTGCTGCAATCTCTTGTGGAACATGATACATGATGTAGAAGCACTAACAGTTTGGTAGAAGATGAAGCTCTTCGATAAATAAGAAAATGGATTAATTCTCTGAAGAACTGCTAGTATGCATTTACCTATTTGTGGATAATGAACGGAAATATGTATACGGTTAATCTGTTTTTATCATCGGACGCTAGTATTGGAAGGAACAAGTGGGTAAGAGTTGAATCAATGTGAATCATAGGATGTCAGTCCCCCATGCTATATTAATGAAAGCAATGTCTATTTGTGGATGAACGAAATATGTATACTGTTAATCTTCACGCCATTATGTAAATAAGTTGTGATCAATAAAAATCACGTTGAAACCAAAGGGAGGTCGTCCATTAAATACTGTGCTACATATATATTTGAAAGGAAGGAAGGAATGTCTGCTGGGAAACTAATAATGTCTTATCAACTGCTCCTAACTAATTCACCTTAGAAGATCATCCCAGGACCTGGTAAACTCTTGTAAGTCTGTAGGAGAGAAATTCCAAACTCTAGCGGATAGGCTAGTTTATCAATCTAACACTCTCTGTACAAACAGCAACCCCCAACACCCACGGTCACATAGAAGGATATATGGTGCCCGTGACCAGTCCTCTATAAGGAGCAGATAAAAGAATAACCAGGGATCATAAACCACTATAAGTCAAACGATCAATCACGAACATGGACCTAAGGAGAATACACCTGCAACAGAGATACATGCAGCCCCAAAAATTCAGCAAAAGTTTTCGCTGTGACACTGCCGAGACGATGTACGACAAATACACCCCACACTACCCGTTTCATTTTGACCAGAAGAATGAAAATTTTCTGCCGAGAAGGTATTGTGTAGTACAGAAGCCCTATGTGTATCCCACTGCACGAGAACTTATGTACACTTCAACTCATGACAAACCACGCACAACATGGCAGACACGAAGGTACCCGATCCAGACCGTCCCCAGTTCGAACCCCAGTCAAACCCATTCCTATAGCCAAGTGAGAAAACCACCACATCATAGCTACAAAGCTAAAGAGAACAGACCACGTACCAAAAATTGGGTCACCTTAAGTGACAGAGCTCAAAGAATGACTGTCAGAAATTTTATAAATGAAATTAAAACCAGAAGCATCTGGGAGTTCAAGAATATAACATCGAAAAACGGTCACGTTTGCCTCCTCACAACAGACGATGGATGGAGGGCACACATCGGTCCCATAACACCAGGAAAGACAGCCAAGACATACCAACAAGTAAATTTAGCACAGTCAATTCCCAGGAATAATACTCCCAAGCCAACAAAACAAGTACCAACAACAAATAAAACCCAGTTGATTTGTGCCAAAACAACGATGGTTTGTGTGGCAACACAAACAGAACTTCCCAGGTCAACCTTTATTAGCTCGCAAACCTACTCCCGCAGTGACCACTCGTCAGTTGATACGTACCAAACTCCCAGTTCAGAGTGGAACAGCAGTGAATACTAAGGTGACCATATTTTAAAAACCCTAATCCGGGACAAAATAGTAGATTTGATTTATTTCAATGCAAAAAATCGGGACAAAAGAGTAAAGAAAAGGTCAAAAGTCGGGACATGTCCCGGAAAAAATCAAGTTGATGTCAATTTAAAATAATATACATTTTATATATACATTTGAATAACATTGAATAACATACATTTTACTGTATAAGTTTAACTACTTAAACTAATAAGAGAGAAAAACATCAATAATCCTTACTTAAGGTGAAGCTGAGTTACTGTACTTTTCAGATGAGTGGATTTTTTATCAATAGGTCCTTCTTTGCAAGCAGCATCTTAAAAAACTCGACACATGTTTCCTCACAGTTCACTTTGGTTGTCAACATAGTTTTCAAAGTTTCAACACCTAGCTGTGTTTTATCACTTGCCCATAAGCTGTTCATCAAAGAAAACACTCTTTCCGTGGCAGCATTTGTTCCAGGTAGACAGAAAAAAAAAAACTCTGCCAACTTCAAAATATTTGAAAATGTCACATTATTGTTTTTGAAGTGGGAAACCATTTCAATCCAACGTTGTGGTGGCAATGTTTTTTTTGGCACTCCATTCACTAATTTTCTGAGAAGTAACAAACTGCTTCATATAGACATATTCGTCATAAATTTCAGTTTCTGTAAAGTGGGCTGAAGGTAATGTTTGAATCACTAGTGATAATGATATCTCAATATCTGCCCAAATTGGTATTCTGTTCAGCGTTACCCAGCTGTAGGATTCTAGGTCTTGAAAATTTTTTGCAGCCCATTTATTCAAATAACTGAAAGCTGTTTCATAGAACGAAGAAACGCTAGCATGAAACTTTTTCACATCCTCCTTTGGAAGTCCTTCCATTTCCAGCTTTTCAAGGATTAGCTTAACTCTTGATGGCAAGAAAACAGTCTTCCAGTTTGGACTTCAAAATAGTTTTCAACCTGTTGATGCTGTCAATGACTTCAAACACAGTGACCGTCTGTCCCTCTATTTTTTCCACTGCTTCGTGGAATGGAGAGGCCTGACTGTGAACAAAAACAAGCCATGCCTCACATAGAGGATTTTCAAAGAATGTGTGTATAAAAACTGGGCATCTGTCTTGAGATTGAAAATATGATTTTAGAGGCAGGAACATCTGAAGAACCCTTTCAACAGCAGGCAGCAGAGCAAGCCACCTAGTCTGAGCATAATCTAAGATCATCTGGAAGTCTGTTTCCACAAACTGGCAAAACCCCGTGAGTCTTTCAACTCATACTGTGTATGATTTGAAGAGTAGATAAATTTTAACAATAATCAGCTCGACATCAACAGGCAGTACATCTGCAGCTGTTCGAACAGTGTTGTGGAAAAAAAGACCATGTCCAAGGTTTTCTTGCAGTTTTTTGAAAACATTGTTCTGTCCTTTCCTTTCAGCACCTCCAAAATTGGAATGTGTGTTGTCTGCGCATAATCCAACTACTTTCCTGTCTAAACCATCTTCAGTTATGCAGTCATTAAGAAAACTACTTACAATTTCAGATGTTTCACATGGCAATGATTTTAACTCTAATATTTTAATTTTCTCTCCATTACTGTGATCACAGTATCTGACAAGCAAAGGAAAAATCTTGAATTCTTTGTGGTTGGATGCATCTGTCAGTACAGAAATAAATGTAGACTTTTCTAGGTCACACCTTAACTCATTTAGAATATAGGGTACCAAGACATTTCGAATAACTGCTTCTGTTTTCGTACGTCCACATGCAAATTTTGGCTCTAAAGTAACCTGAAGTAATTTTGATGTGCAATCCATAGACCTGAAAGTATGATTGTGTAGCACTGTATGGTATGCAAAGGCGCCTTCTATAGCAGCTAATTGCTCTTCTTGGTCACCAATTTTATCAGCTCTGAAGAAAGTGGTTAACGACGAGCTTGATGCAGCTGTAACGACGACGGCTCTCTTATGTTTCTCACTGCTTATGTGGTTCTTAATATCACCACGTCAACTATGGCTTATCGAAAACCCGGAGGCACATATATTGCATCGTACATTGAAGTTTGATGTACTCTTTTTAATAAACGGATATTCCTTTTGTAAATCTTCATTGAAACTGCATTTACGCTTTGGTACTAGTTTCTTATAACAATAACAAAATATGCACAAATATACCACTGGACAAAAGTTAAGGGCCGCCATTCAGTTTAGACAAGGTTTATATAATTCTTCCTGAGCAGGGTCGATTTTCCAAATGTCCGGTAGCTTGAAATCTCTCAAGAAGTCTCTGAATGGTAGAGTGGGACACTGCTAAACGTCTTGCAACATGACAAACAGATTGACCATCCTGAATCCATGCCATGGCTCGACCACGGTCTAAAGTGCTGAGACTTCTCCTTGGTAGCATGGCTAATGCAGTGATCATTTCGACCACTTGCCATACTGATTTATTGCATACCAACGGTGAACACTCTTTACCGATGATCATTTTCCACGTGCATTCAAATTCAACTCACTTTTTCACCTTTTGAACTAGTGGGGCGTGTTGCAAAAACCACGAGTTTTTGCAGCAACAATGGCAATTTTCACGTGCGGGTTAAAGTGACACAGTTTTTGGACATTTAAAAAAAAAATTAACCTAGTGCACACAGAAATGTATACACATTTCTCTGAGCTAAGTTTTAATGACATTTACACTTGTCTTTACAGTTTGCCAATCAATTATATAAACCTTGTCTAAACTGAATGGCGGCCCTTAACTTTCGTCCAGTAGTATAGTTCACCGTTTAAATTAAATAAACGTATACCGTACGCAAAATCTTGGCACTTTACCACTACCTAAAATTTCAAATAACTGCGAATATCACATTGGAACTACAAAACTAATTCGCGGTCCTGACAACCTCTTGTGCTGTTTCGGCGCCAGTTCACTAATAATTAAAAATTCCCTCAAGTCAGCCACGGAATAATAATTGTTTTTTTTTAATCTGTGAGATTTATGCCAAATTGGCAAATTCGTCCAAAACCGGGACAAATTGGCGTCCCGGATTGCATCAAAAAAAAGTCGGGACAAATTATCAAAAATGGTCGAAAACCGGGACTGTCCCGGAAAAACAGGGACGTCTGGTCACCTTAGTGAATACCAACCAGTAATACGATACAAGAAAACAGCTGTTACTCCCCAACAGATAGATCCAGAAGAAACCATACCCAAGCAACTCGTTGAACCACATATCAGCAGTTTCAATCGAAACGAAAATGAACAAGCAATGAGAGAGCAACATTTCAAACCCACTGCAGGGGACCTCAAGACGCAGCAATAGAGACCGCAGTCAGCGACTCATAGCTTGACTGCCTGCGTCAGGACCAGCGAACCAGAGCTGGTCAAGACCGCACTCCACCTCAACGTGGTGGTCCTGGAAACAGTCTGCAGCTGTGCAGTCTGGCTGAGCGAGTGTGGATCGAAATGAGAAGAATAACGCGGTCCTAAAAAATGCCGTGCAGAAGTCGGATGTATCGACTGAAAGGTGCAGATATCACAGCTTAGGCGTAAACAGACACAACGCAACCACCGTCCTTTTCAGGACGAACGAAGAAGAAGAAGAAGAAACCCACTGCAGTCTTCCCAGACCCCAACGATCATGATGACGACACAGTATCATGTTCTTCAGACACAGATAGCGGTATCCAATCAGTATTCAGCGCACCATTTGTAGACAGCGTTCCGCCCTCAGAAGTCCACACCACTATCAAGTCGTATTTCCCTGAGCCTCAAGAACCGCCTCCTGTTGCCACGTTTGTAGAACTGCCACACACGTCTGTACAACTGCCACACTCGCCAGTCACGCCCCTTCCACCTACAGTACAATCATCGTTGTCTTCTTCAGCTTACCACCAACCTAACAACATCAACAACGTCCTACATACTGTGCCCCCTGTCAACAACGCCATCTCCAGTACTGCGCCCACTGTCAACCCTGTCAACAACGTATTACATACTGTGCCCCTGTCAACAACGCCATCTCCAGTGCTGCATCCACTGTCAACCCTGTCAACAACGTATTGCATACTGTGTCCACTGTCAACAACGCCATATCCAGTATTGCACCCACAACTACACAGTGTGATCCAAGTTCGACGGAGCAACTTATGGCACTGCTAGAAATAGAGAAAAAAATCAACAAGTGGGCAGAGGCTACGAGGAGGTCAGTTATGACTCCCTGGGACTGACTGTGGTGGATTTAGATGTTATGACTTGTGGTTGTTATGTATTTCTAGTGTACTGAATGAGGTCAGCTGGGAAGGCCCCTTAATCTAACAATTATTAGGGTGAGTTTTCAGAGTGCCTTTCTGCTACCACCTTATAATCTCATTCAGACTTATTCTTGACTAGTATGTCTGATAGCTACGTATAATGTCTAGGGTAATGTAAGGTGTGTGGTAATAATATGACAACAAATACAACTAAGAACTCTATGAAAGGTATTTAACAACACCCAGAGTTAAGTTTAAATGTGAATTAATTTTTACAATTTATTGTTCCAGTATCACAATTTTGTGTATACTGGAATTGAAATTCAAAATGATCAATCAAAATATTTACACGAAAATGATTCAATTTATAACTGTATATATTATTGTTCACAAATTTAATTACATGTGTCAATCTGGGACAATGTCACTGCACTATAGCTCCTATGAATGGGTACTGTTAGGAAGAACGTCTAAGTTTATCACAGTCTGAATATTTATTAAACCCTTGGGAAGTGAGAGTAATTTTTGGGTTGATATATCAAATGCCTGCAGACACTGGCTTAACTTTGTGGCTTCTGATGTGCACGATGAAGTATAGTCACCCCACCAGCTTCCAATAACAAGTCAGGCTTCTGATCTTGAAATAACAAGGAGGCACACAGTTGATACTGCCTCACTTTTTTAGATGCAGAATAATAAAGATCTCAGCTGACCTGGGCTCACTTCTAGTCGTGGATGAAACCCTGGAACAATATAAATGCGGCCTACATCACCCTCTGATATACTTTCTCTTTCTTTAACTAAACATTTCAATTCATTCAGATTCAGCATGGTAACTACACAATTAGTTAACGTTCTTAATTGGTTTGCTACCCCATTCATGGTCAAATAAACTTCAAACTACAGTTTGACAAAGGAAACATTTTAAGTTAATAATATCAAGCGACTTGCTGAAGAAGACGGCCAGTGGTTTGCCTGGTCTTATGTCACAATACTGTTCAACAATTTCCCCATTACTATTTAATTTTATTTTCTCCCAAAGTGTCAGAAAACCTGTCGGGCTTTTCTACAACCTATTACTATATTTCTTAACAACTCTGTGAAACAACACAAAGTTTGATGTTGGCTTCACTCTAGATAATCTTTTCCCCACATAATTTTCATACAAATTCAATAATATATACATAATGATAATAATAATGATAATATAAAGGTTTTCTTTCTTACCGCATCAGAGAAATATTAAACACTAATAGTTTGAAATGAGATAATATGGTCAACTCCAGATCTCTTGCTGGTGCAGAACAGCTAAGCCAAGACAGTACTTTTACCTTGCTTTTAAACAACTTTAGTGTCAAAAATCTCTATCACAAGTGGCCCCGAATACTACTATCCATTAGTTTTATTCTTCCCTTAGTATATTAGGCTACAGCCAATCAGGTACCGTTTGGCTTTTAGCGTCCTTATATTCAAACTCGAACTAAATTTTCAAATCTAGGACTAACTTCCCCCTTATCCCCACCACAGGGCAAACTGAGAAAGGTTCAAGTCTGTTCGTCCATCTGTCTTCGTCAATATCTCGGTTAATTCCTAACAGTTTATAATTCTGACCAATAATTAGTGATCCTGTTGTTACCTGTCACACAGTGATTCAATTTTTATTCTTGTATTCATTATATTCAATATTATCGTTTTTATTCTTCATTTCCTCAACTAACATATTTTTCTATCTTGCCAATTCAAATTTGTAAACACTAACTCGTAGTACCACCAACTATGCTCCTTCCCGTTCCATGCTGTATTTTTTTCAAAATATTCCACGTTAATCGTAATTTTTTTTCTTTTCTTTAAACTGCCGTTCTCATTCATTACGAGACAACGCTTGTAGTAATACGTCAAAAAAGCAACAAAGTGCTGTCTGTACGCTACATTAGCCCTACTTTTACGCTAGAGATACGTATGAGTACGGGTTTTGGGCTGTCTTGCATCCGATTATTGTGGTAATATACATTCGCATCTGCGTTACAGAAAAAGGGGTTTTTCTATCGTATTTTTGAAACAAGCTTCGATATCGGCTTGCACTATCGTCTGCTCGGCTCGTGACGACCAAGCAGAACCAAACGCGTGTCGAAGTGTAGCATTTTCTCTCTCCCTCTTATGCTTCCTTTTATTCTTTCACCGTTTCTGTCTTACTATCGTCTCGGAACAACTAGGCTTGGTTTTGTGTCACAATATGTTACGTTAGTGTCCCAAGGTCGAGGCATACAATCTTAGCACTGACTTGTGGCATAGGAGATAACGTTCTCCACAACTTCGCTATTTTATTCCTATGTTATTTTTACACTTATAAACACTATATATATATATATATATATATATATATATATATATATATATATATATATATATATATATATATATATATATATATATATCGAGCGGTGAAATCTCAGACATCATCACACATCTCCCCACTTGAGAACATGCTTTTGAAGCAAGTTCAAGATCCGAGATTCACATAGATCGAATTAACTCATTTATTCTAATGACTACCCTGAGTTTCTTCCAAGGGATGCCTACTCAAAAAATCAGCTCCCACATTCTGCGAATGTTTCAGTAGCAATAAGAATGTCATCCATGAAATTCGTTATACATGGATTATTCAGTGGATCCAACAATGTTCGCATCATCTTGGAAAACACACTCGGGACATTTTTCAACCCAAACGGCAACATATTGAACTCATAATGGCCTTCCGAGGTGCTAAAGGCTAAATAAGGTCGAACCTCAGGCTTTACTGAAATTTGATAATAGCCTTTGCTAAGATCCACCTTAGAAAAATATTTTGCCTTGTTCAGCCGGGCAAACAGCTGATTTGTATCAGGCAATGGATCCACCTGACTTTCTGTGACAGCATTCAGTTTCCTGTAATCTATACACAGACGATGTTCTCCAGAGGGTTTTCTCAGCAAAACCACACTAGAGCTGTAAGGAGATTCACTGTGAGAAATAATTCCTTCCTTCAACAAATAATCTATCTCCTCTTTCAAAGCTTTTTCCTTAGCGAACGGAATCGAATAGGCCCTCATACAGATAGGTGTTGGGTCTATTAGCTTTATATCATATTCTAACAGATTTGTGTGCCCCGGCATATCCGTTAACACGTCTGTATGTTCAATCAGAACCTTTTGAACCTGCTCCCTCTGAGCTTAAGTCAAATGTTTACTAATTTTTACTTGTGCCTGTGTTTCACCTGTTTTTAGGGGATACTCGTGAGAGGTGAGTGGTTCATTCTTCATCCCCGTTGCTATCGACAAGGCCATTAGATGTGTCTCATCCTGGATTTCCCTATCCAGATACTTCTTTGGGGGATTCACATGATAAATTTTCTCCTTCCCTTTTTTGTCAATTTCATAATTAGTTCTAGACACCTTCTCTAATATCGTATATGGACCTTGCCATCCAATTTGCAACTTGTTACTACTGCCGGGTAAGAGAAGCAACACCTTCTCTCCCACAGCTAATTCCCTATCCTTCGCTTTCTTGTTAAAATAAGCAGCTTGTTTTTTCCTGGCTTGTCTGAGATTATCATTTTCCAGTTTCCAGCCAGTTTTGAGACGAGTGGTAAGCACGTTCACATACTGATACGATGAGGTAACAGTCTCTTCTGCCTTCTCATCTGTCCACGTCCTCAACAGGGCTTCCAGTGGACCTTTTATTGGCCTACCAAATAACAGGGTTGCCTACATATTTTTTCATGGCACCGGCAATTTTCATGAAATTGGAAGTGTGGTGGTGATGACTTTTCTTCCTTTTGTCATCAAATAAGAACCTTCCACTACCAATTCTTTTCTTGGGGTTTTCTTCCCATTTTAATTTCATTGTGAGAGGTCTTGGCTCTCTTTTATATTTCCCCAGTTCACATAATTCCGACCGAGGGATTGTCGGCTTATTCTGGGGTACAATCACTCTTTGTACTCGCCGCATAGTGGCAAATTCAATTGAAGACTGTGTGTGAAAAGGGGGTTCCCATTCCACTGTGTCTACTTTATTATATTTATTTTTATTCTCAGGCCTAAGTTTGCCCCGTGGCGTTTCTAGGTCCTGATTATTATGTTGTGTAGATCTATATAAAGATCTCAAAATACTGCCTCGAAGAAAGCGCTTTCTGTTCAACAAAGCTAAATTTGTTCACAAAATCCTGTCACAGAATGCTCCAACATATCTGAGGCCAATGTTCAAATACAATGAAAGACGCAGTCAACGCCATAACAAAATACAAGTGCCCAAGCCTATGCTTGACTTATTCAAGAAAAGCTTAGCTTGCTCTGCTGCTCATCTTTGGAACTATCTTCCACATTATCTAAAACATAACAACCTCAGTCGCTATACATACAATCGTAAACTTTTCGAATACTTTATGAGTTCTGATTATCTGCACTCCTAATCGGATTATCATGTTTTATAATGTCAATTGTAGGTTCTAGTAACGATGTTTGTACTTTTCAACATATTTTATGTCATGCTTATAAGTAGTTAATGTTAATATGATTGTGATATTTTAATTTACTTTACAACGTTGAATTCATTGAAATTGATATGTAAAACGCATGTGAGAATAAATGAATTCAGTATGAAAGGTGAGAGAAAGGAAGGGCAGAATGTCAGACGGGCCTGCGTGCCCAATTCTCAACCCTTTGAAAATAAAGTTCGTTCTCTCTCTCTCTCTCTCTCTCTCTCTCTCTCTATATATATATATATATATATATATGTGTGTGTGTGTGTGTGTACGTACGTGTGTATACAGGGTGTCTATAAAACCCTTGCGCAACTTTAAACTTTAACAACTTTGAGCGTACAAATTACAGAACCACACAGCTAACGTCATTCAAGTACAATATAACACGACTGCCATCTTTTGTGACACAGCAGTCCCACCCCCACTTCCCTCCTCTCGCCTGTCAGTAAAGCATTTCTTTTTAGAGGGGGCGTAATGCTGTTCTTAAACAGACGTGCAAATGTTGCTGAGGTTACGTCCCCTGTTAAAGACGTGCTTTTGTATTATACATATTAGACAAACATAAAGGTATACTACTCGTCAAAAGTCAAGGGCCACCCTATTATTTTCAATACACTTTTATATAAGCGCATAGAATGATTAAATGAAGGAAGTTTTTAGTAAAAATGGGTGCAATATCTTCCTCTGACAGTCCTCTATTCACATTAAGCATAAAAACAACTCACAAACAATCATGGTGATCACGTGAAATTTGGTTTGCTGACCATAAATTCACATTTTTAATCTGTTTTTTCAAACTTCCGTACAACCAAACAGGTGAAGTAATCGTGCTGATTGACATTCCACGTGCAATGGCGACTTTTCGTGAACAGAGTTCACTCTTAATTTGTTTTACAATCAGCAGACTTAGGGGAGTTTCATCACTTGCAAAAACCATGCCACCGAGAAGAAGTCTTGACACCTTACAAAGAATGAGAGCTATAACGTGGGTTGAAAGTGGTTTATCTCGTCCGTGAGGTTGCTAGACGGCTTGCAGTGTCACACTCTACTATCCAAAGAATTTTGGAGAGATTTCAGGCCACAGGAAGTGGGGAGGATCGCCACCGGCCAGGTCGCCCTAGATGCACCAATAGACATGATGACCGGTACCTCTTGTTGTCAGCCCTGCGCCATCGAACAGTGACTTGTTCCACTCTAAGATGTCAGCTGACACAAACTGTAAACGTTAATGTCAGTCAAAGCACCATTCGCAGACGTTTACATGAATTTGGACTGGCTGCTCGACGTCCTGCAGTCAGAATCCCTCTTACTCCTGCTCATCGCAGAGCCCGTGTTGCTTGGTGTCGCGAGCACATCCGATGGACAAGACAACAATGGAGTCACGTTCTCTTCACTGATGAATCTCGCTTCACTGTCATTCAATGATGGCAGGATTCGAGTTTGGAGACGACCAGGAGAGCGATTTACTGATGACACAATTCGAGAGGTGGATCGTTATGGTAGGGGTTCTGTCACGTTCTGGGGAGGCTTCTACAGACACGGCAGGACCCCACTCTACATCATCCAAGGCAACTTGACCGGCCCAAGATACCAGAACGAAATCTTGAGACCAATTGTTCAGCCTGCTGTGGAGGCCATAGGTGGTAATGCCATCCTCCAAGATGATAACGCTCGACCCCATAGAGCTCGTGTGGTGAATGAGTTTATTCAGCAACATGGGATCATCAGGATGGCGTGGCCAGCTCATTCACCTGACTTTTCTCCGATTGAGCACCTCTGGGATGTCCTTGGTCGAAGATTGTCAACAAATCACCCCCCGCCAATGGATGTTACACAGCTGACTGCATTTCTGCTTTAGGAATGGCAAGCTGTTCCTCGGGATACTCTTCGGACCCTTGTGGACTCGATGCGTCTACGCTGTCTTGAATGCCTTGCTGCAAACGGTGGTCATACCCGATTTTGAAATGTCTATTTGTCCAATATCTATTGCGTGACTTTTGAAAAGGTGGGTGACACACTTCCCAGCTTCATTGCGTTTGAATGTGTGTTTCCATTTCTTTACGTGACATGTCAATTTGGTATTCAATAAATGCCGTTTTAACTGATACCAATTACGTTTATATCAGATTTGTTTTATGGTTTCAACCAAGGTTTTTCTAAGTGGCCCTTGACTTTTGACAAGTAGTATATGTTTTCAGGCACTGTCGTGGTTGAGTAAAGTGTAGAGTATTTGTCGAGTTGGACAACAGTAGTGAAATCGACAAGGGATAGTGGACTGACAGAGTTATAGATTACACTTTAGATAAGGTGTAAATAGGAGATGGACTTGAGACAACCTGGAAGAAGATTTATCAAAATGATCTCTCTCTCCAAGCCTCAACTCACTTTTCACTGTCTTAGCATCTCCTGCTCTCACTCTTTTCTCTTATCATACATAGAGATTCTAGTAAAGAGCTAAAAATGTAAATATGGATGAAAGGGTCGGGAACAGCGAAATTAATAAATGTGTAAACTTTATTAAAGAAGAAAAAGCATGGAATTAATGCATATCATCATACACAGCATAAATTATATCAATAATCAAATAATCATCAATAGTCATCAATAATCATATACACCACCAATAATGCAAATACACACCCACAAACACACACACCATCAACATTCATAAAACCTGTAGAACACGGAGAAAATAACTAAGCTGTCCGACAGAGGGTCCGCTTTCGGGGACCAAAGGCGCTAGCTCCCGGAAGTGTCTTACCGATAAATATCCTTCAAGATGACTGTAGTGAAATACCGAACTTTCCTTGTCGGGCTAAACGTTGGTGACCCCTAATTGCGCGAGGGAACACTGGAAGACGTTGTTTATCTCCTGCTGACCAAATACGAACTGAGCGACAGCCTGTCTGTTGTTTTTCGTGGGACCAAATGTGCTAGCTCCAGAAAGTGTATTACTTGTAGATCCTTCATGAGGGACTAGCCTACAAAACTTTCTTTGTTGGTGCTAAACGTTGGTGACCGCTACTCGTGAGAGGGGGGCTGGAACTCTGTCCATAGATGGCTGCTCATACGTGCGAGGTTTTAAGTATCCAGAAAAATACACCAGAAGAAGTCACTTGAGGACAAAGAGTCCCAGGCGCGCTTATCCGGCGCTAGGCTCTTGCGTGCTGGGTAGTAAATCCTGTTTAAACTGGTTTGGCTGTGGTTTGCTGAGTGCCCCGTTTAGGCACACAAAGTCGGGTGATATGGAATTCTGCTATAGGCATGCTGAGCGGGTTTGATATTCTGGAAGCTGCAATGCTCTGGCTGGTAATCCAATAGGCGAGTAGAGAACTACTACTGCGTTTGGCGATTCCAGATTTTGCGTTGGCTCCGTTGCACTGCGTGAGCTTAACTTGGCGTTGACAAAAAAGGGGTTTTGATTCAGGAACGGGGTTGACGATTCGTGACGCTAGCGGTATTCAGAAACCCTCTAGATCGAAGAGAATATTTCGTTCTTCGCCTGACTTGAGTCTGCTCTAGCGATTCGGTTTCCCTGAAACTGAGACCCAAAAAGAGACACCCTTTTACTTCAAGCAAATAATAAATCACACTAACTTTATACAGAAAGTTTCGCTCCACTATGGGATTAAATTTATTGTAGTTATTGCTATGATAGTTTAGGGCTGTCTTTAACCATGTCTCCTGTTCCTTAAAAATATCAATTATCAATACGCGCCCGCATAGGCTTAATATCTTTTGTACACCCATGTAACTGTCATTAAATGTTCTGACAGCAAAATCTCCTCCTCTTCTCCCAATCTCAACATAGAGGAAACCTAACCTGTAGTTACAGTTAAAAGAATATGCTTATTCATCTTACAACATGAAATGAATTTACATAAACAGATTACAGCATTTGACATTACACAAATAAATCGTATGTCCCCTTTGGAAAATATATTAGCATTCCACAAAATGAGTACAAAGAAAATGCAATGTTCTTGCAATAATAATACAGTTGTGGCTAGATCATACGATATAATTATATCTATTCCTGGTGACTGCTTTCAGTGAAAGTTATAGACTAGTGCCTAGCCACACAAGTAAGCATAAAATGATCCTCCCTTGCCACTAGAAATATCTATCAAAAAGGAATAAGTGACTATCTCCTATAATCCAGAGTTATTACCTGCATCTCACTATTCAGTTTTTTAGTGAACAATCCACACCTGACATTATCTTACAGAAATGACAGTTAATTTTGCTGACTCTTAACCCAATGGTAAGCATTCGTGGACTGATTCTACGCCTAATATCTGTTATTGTAAGTTTAACATTTAACCCATGATAAACCGTAACAGTTTAAGCACCACTTAATAGGCCGTAGACAGCGCTACCTTATCACTGAATAAATTACTAGGAGAAGTCCTCAGAAATAAATTCACTTTCCTAACAGATATATAAAAGCTAACATGAATCTAATATATTATAATTATAAGATATGTCAACTCACCCCGAAAATGACTAGAACATAGGCAAACACATTCTAGTACTGTGTTAAAGTTTGCCTTATCTCATGATGGTCATCTACGAGCCAGGAAAATTCACGAATGTCTTTGTCTATTAAAACCAGTCTACTCTTATAGATCACAAAGGACGCTCCCCCCGGACACCTGGCCTGCATATTTCTACAGAAGTTCGGCGAAAGACGTAATCTAGAGTAAGACAACAGAAATCGTGCGAAAGTTCCCCAGGTAGAGAAATGCATAACATTATGCTCTATCTTGTCTAAGGGGCGAAAACCCAAAGACTGACCGCGGGTTTGTCTCCCCCTGTTTCCAGGATGCATAATATTATGATCCGAAGCAGCGTTCTGGAAGCCAAACACAGGGACCCTTTCGCTCGTGATCAAAGGCTTTAAAGCGACCAGAGAAATTCCCCTGTTCGGCCGGACCAGGTGCGTGTTGACGTAACACTATCGTTCGCTGACCGCTACAGGCCGGAACGTAACCAAACCTCGGGTGGGGTTTGCGAAGGTGAAAAATGAAAGAAAGAAGAATACAAAATGACGAGAAAAACCAGGACATTAAAAAGTAATCAAATTATAGACAAGATGGTAAAATAGATTATCGGTCACGTGACAAGTGCTCCCCCCCCCCCCCTTTTTAAAGTTCGAGGATACGGACAAAAATGACAGTAATTTATCTTTTCCATCGATGTTCCGTTACCATGGTATTGGAACAAATCCAATACTCATAAACCAAATTAC
>JAMPIV010020648.1:45000-107783 GCA_024509875.1 Oreohelix idahoensis | reverse complement strand
TTCTGAAGGGACATTTTATGTGGAGACTATGATATATAACAAAGACTCCTTCAGTATCTCAGAAGAACAAATCACATAAATATTGACATTAAAAATAATCTCATACATTCCAAACACCACCGGACCCTGTCACACAAAGATGAACTTCTCGTTTCTCTATCTGTAACTACAGGATGTTGGCACAGGTGGTAACGTCCTACGTTGACACTACAAGCGCTTATCCGCTAGTGAGAAACTTGTACGCAGTAAAGAGAATGAATATTTTGCTCACTCATTGTACAAGTTGATTGCGACCTTTTTAACCGTAACCCCGTCATATATGTTTAATGAATTTAGCAAACTGCTATGTTGTTTGTGTCATCTCTCTGTTAAAATTGGTCTCCAAATAAATGCCTCTAAAACTAAAGCTATGAACTTTTCTAACGAGACCTTTGATATCATCTTGAACGGGGAAAAACTACAGAAAGTTGAAAGTTTCAATTATTTAGGCAGTAAAATGACTCAGGATGGTGACACAACAAGAGAAATCCATACTAGAATTGCTTTGACAGCTAGCGCCTTCAATAGATTATCTAACATTTGGAAATTACGATCATTGAATATACATACCAAGCTTCGTCTGTTTAATTCAAATGTTATCTCAGTGTTAACATACGGCTGTGAGAGTTGGAAAATAACAAAATCATTGGAGAACAAGCTGAATACATTCGAGAACAAATGTCTTAGAAAACTCATGAACATCAGTTGGAAAGAATTCAAGACTAATCGACAAATAAGAGAAGACTCTAGGCAGAAATATGTCTCCGACTATATAAGGAAAAGACGATGGTCATATATCGGTCATGTCCTACGAATGCAAAACAACAGAATACCACTACAGGCGCCCACTTGGGTTCCTGAGGGTAAGCGGAAAAAAGGAAGACCAAAAGAAACACTCAGAAGAACAATAATAAGAGAAGGAAGAACGTTGGGCCTAAATAATGTGCAAGAGCTAAGAGGAGTGGCGTCACAACGAACAACCTGGAGAGCACTGGTTTCTGCCTTATGCGCCGTGTTTGGCGCTTAAAGAATTTATTATTATTATTATTATGTTGCTCCCCATTAAAGCTTAAGCTCCGTATTATTCACAATTGAGTCCCCTACTCTCTGTTTCCTCATAGTTATGTCTGTGGCAGATAAGAGGAACGAATAGCGAGAATCAAACATAGGGTAGTCTAGAAAGAGTAGAAAAAGGAGATGCGCAAAAACAATGTGCATGAGACTGAGAACCCGAACAGAGGTTAACAAAAACCAGTTAGGCACGCTTTTCAGCATCTCAATCAGAAGCGTGAGTGAAGCAGTGCAGGTCGCACGTACCCCAGTATACGAGGGTAGCCATATTGAGGCGGCATTGACTTTACTCAAGATTCTATGGGAATTCATAGGTCTGCGGTGGCAGATTTGTGCAGTACAAGTCTTCAACATATGCATTGTAGTATCCTGACAAGGAGTGGAAGAATGGAAGAGCGTGTTATGCTCTCATTCGCTAATATGAGCGCAGTAGTTAAGTTAGTGCAGTGGGCCTGTTATTCGGCCCAGTATAGGTCAGCTAAGGTTCAGGGAAAGCATCATTCCTTGGAGTTGTCCGGTAACTACAACCAAGTAACCTGAACATGAACAGTAATAACTACGTAATCAAAGCAGTTTTAAGAAGAAATAAGATAAGCAACAGTAACATCTAAAGAGAGACAAAGCAATATAATACAGGGTCTACTATCTTTGGCATGTGAACTGTATGAAAGTATGTCGACAGGACCAAATTGTTGGAGGTCCAACTATATTACTGTTGCACAATGTAAATAAACAAGTGTTCCTGTTCAAGCTGTGTTCCTCAAGTTTTATATAGAAGTACCACTTCGTATTGTATGACCACTCTGTGTGTTGGTGCACACATCCATCATCATCAGTCATCGCAATCTACTGAGGCAAAGAACCTATGCATACAACGGCCATGTAAGGTAACCACATGTTAGCGCAGGCGGCCACATGTAATACGAATTGGCGCCGAGACCGACCTCGGAGAGCATTGCCATCTACGCAGAGAGGCATCGATAGTACAGAACAACAAACAGCGAAGCAAGAAACAAAACAACGTCAAGTGGCAAAATTGTGGACAACTCAGAGTATTGACAACGAGAATCACCCTACCGAATCACAAGCTCGTAATCGCAAGGAAAGGTACGAAACATATTTTTGTCCAACCACCTGTTCGGAAAGGTCATCGCAGCTGTACGTCGTCGTCAGTCGAGCAAGAATAAGTGTGAACTCAGGTAACGTGCTGTGTAGTGCAAAGTCAGCTGGGTCACAGCAATTAGGAATGTGTAGCACAACTAACTGATTACAAGCGGACAAGCGTAAACAAGAGCGCTCCAACGAAGGATCAACAAGACTAGTTACGTTAGAGACACTTGTAGGTACCATTTTAGTTAGTACTAGTAAGTACGGACATAACTGATCTTGTGTAAAAGCGTTATCACTGGGATAATAGGAAATTAATAGTTAAGCAGTGTGACAACACAGTTGTGTATTAACATTAGGTGCATTTATTTTGTGTAACAAAATCGTTCTTTTGCAGCGCCCAACCCCACAACAACTAATAACACATTTCTTTTGGTTCCAGGTACATGACAGAGTGAGTGTATATATATATATATATATATATATATATATATATATATATATATATATATATATATATATATAAATATATATATATATATATATATATATATATATGTATATATATATGTATATATATATGTATATATATGTATATATATATGTGTATATATGTATATATATGTGTATATATATATATATACTGAAGCACATTAAAAACGCACCACCTGTATAATCCAGGAACAGAGTGTGAAATGTAAATATAAGTGTGTACAAGTTTACATATTTGGAATCTTTATTCATTTTCCTATGAATCCATGCTGGTCATTAATTTGTACATTTGATTGTTATGAAATTCATTGCATTCTGTGCAGGCAAGGGAGAAAACCAAAAATACAAAAAAATGCACGTGCGTTATCCTGCTGGAGAAGCTGCAAGTCTGGATAAATTGTGAACGCAGGAGCAACCAGTGCATCCAGAACCTCATCTCGATATGTCACAGCATTAACATTTCCACGGAAGACGTGAAGAGGCAAGCGATGGTGAAAACTGAATCCTCCCCAAATGTGAATACTGCCACCTCGAAATCGGTTGACACAGCAATCTGCAAAGCGCTCTTCACACCGTCGCTAAATCCGCATACGTCTATCTGCAAAGGATATGTTGAATCTGTTCTCGTCTGTGAATAGGACAGCATTCAACTGCAGTCTAGTCCATCTGATATGTTGCTCTGCCCATTGCAGGCGCTGCTAACGATGTCTGTGAGTCAAGTTTGGCCCAACATAAGGTCGTCTTGCAGTAAGGCCTGTATCTCTGAGTCGTCGTATGACTGTCATTCGAGAGACTTGCCCATGTCTACCCACTATTGCTCTTGCTGTTTGACTTGCCGGGAGAGTCAATTCCTTAGGTGACTCAGCACAATATGACGATCTGGCGCAGGGGTAGTAACTCGTGGTTGGCCACTCCGAAGTCTATCCCGGGCACTGCCAGTGGTTCCGTAACGTTCGTTGAGACGTACAATAGTGCTGTGGTGGCAATTCATCCTTCTGGCAATGGCCCGCGAGCTCATTCCGGTCTCCAACATACCAATGGCTCGTTGGCGGTCGTTTTCAGATAGTCGTGGCATTTCAAGCACATGTACTGGGTGTTTTGTCTCAACGGCTTTTTTATACCGAGTATACTGCCACAACGCGTACACATTTTCAGGGTCATAGCTGTTGAGAATCGTGTTACACGTGTAACTTTCATCGTTTTCATGTAGTCTGTACACACACCCATGGGTTGAATCTTGCACTTTCCATTCCAGCAGCCATTCGCTCTCTACCGCATGGCAAACACGGGGAAAATCCATTCCCACACTTTTTTTTGCCAGCTTCTCGGCATCAGTATATATAATAGTGGTGCGTTTTTAATGTGCTTCAGTATATATTCTCTTTTGATTGTACCTTGTTAAGTAGCATGGCGCAGGACGAAGAGATACTTCAGAACATGCAAGAGTGTCAGAAATTAGCTCTCGTAAAGGCTATTAGCGACTCGCTAGCTAAGGTTGACAACTGTGCCAGGTTTGGGAACATAAAAAGGATGGAAGTACACCAGGTAGGCAGACGGAGACAGCAGCAGAGCAGACATAGAAGTAGAGAACAACATAGAGGAATATTATATGCCACACCTAACGTCAGATGCTTCCGGTGTCAAACTGTTGGGCACATAGCAAGGTTTTGTGATCAACAATTAAGATATGAGAGACCAGGACCTCCAGTTAGTCTGTGCTGCCAGTCCCGCCAGACAAATGCTAGGGTCATGGGTAACAGAAATCGCTACTCATATAATAACACCCGCACTTATACACATAATACCAGACGCATGCACTACCCTCTAGCCTATGGGACTAGCAGACAAATAAAACATTATAGTCACAGTAGGTCGTATCAGGGAAATGGCAGACCATATTCAGTAAGAGAGACAAGGAAGGAAAAGTACAGGCTTCATGAAACCACCCATGTTGTTAGACACAATGGCAGAAGATTTAGAAATGGACAGAAACAGCAGACATGTGAACAAGTAAGACGAAGACTGCCGGGAGATAATTTACAGGTTAGGAAATGGATAAGATATTCCCACACATGCCGTGCGCAAAAGCTAATACGCAGCCCTAAGGGTCTTTTATATTTGGACATGCGCCCTAATATAACCGACTAGGTTGAACGGGACGCGCCTCGACAAAACGAGGCAAAACTTTATTAAAACAAAAAAATAATACGCAGCATAGAAATGGCACATGGCAGGAATGTGCGACAAACATACCATTCAGAATTGGAAAGAAATAAAGAGCCAGTGAGGAAAATAAAGAAACACCAAAACAGGCAGGAGCAGGATGTCACAAAACGGTTTGTGCATGTATTTTTATGCTCTCTCACACCTTCAGCGACACACAACACAGTGTACACGAATGGACAGTTGCACATGAGGGTGAGATAACATCAGAATACGGTGATTGGAAGAACAGCAGCAGAGAAGATAACACCGAGGACAGTGCAACAGATGATAGCAGCCCAAAGCAGGTATACAAACCAAGAACAGCGAGACGGAGAATAACGACGAGAGCTCTAGTAGACCTACAGCCTAAGAAAACAGCACAACAACGACCATCATCAATAGGAGGTTTTGGTTTTCTTCCATTCACAGAAACGGAAATACGAGGAGAACAGAGTGAAGAGGAAAGATATTTATCCCTACAGATAAACACTAGTGGCGGACAAAGAAATAAAATGAGAAAACGGTTCCAGAGGAAACACAAGACATGGAGGCAACTTATAGGCGCACTAGAGGAATAGAGAAGACAAGGCAGGAAGAAGTACATACATGGCAGGAAAAGTACGAGCCTCACATAGAAGCAGTATTCGGACGTCAGGTGAGAAAGGAACAGAACTGCATTTTGACGAGGATTCTAAAATGTTTAGATTTTCAGGTGAATTGGAATATACAGAGGACAAAGACACGGAAGAATATGCACAATGGAAAAATATGCAAAATAAAGTAGATGAACATGAACAAATATACACGGAACCACAAGAACCACTCTTAACTCAAGAGCAAAGTCAGGTACCATTTACAGCACTGCCAATTGGAGGCTAAAATGTATTTACTTGTGCCCATTACTTTGCACGGAATGTGTGGATTATAAAAAGGCCATCGGGAATAGCCAGCCCCATGGACCAATAATCTCTTTGGAAACTGATATGGCATTATGGAGTTAACAATAATTTAACTATAATAAAGCCAGCACAAAAAGTTATGAAGTGCACAGTTCTTCATGAAGGACAACTTACAGAATTATTTGAGATAAGAACTGGAGTTCAGCGAGAATGCCTCTCATTACCATGTCACTTCTTACCGGCTATATTTAGATTTGTTTATGAAAATAATGACGTCAAACATCAGCAGTGGATTTCAGGGGCTCTGCGAAAATCGGTAAGTCTATCACTTCTGTTGTTTTTTTTTTCTTTTGTCTAGTTTTCTACTTCTTTATATCTCACGAGCGCCTGAAGCATACCTTCATGTGCATTATTTTTTATTTAACGTTTATGGGCCTAGGGTTTCCTTCTTTATTTATTTACTAGTGTAAAAGCCTGTCATAAGACGGGAGTTAAATTCAAAAGCACCAATACCTAACGGCAATGTTACTTATTGAATAGTATTTAAAAAAATAAATATTTGTTTTACATCTGATGTTAAACGTCTGACAGTACAATCAAATAAAAAATGGGGAAAAAAAGCAAGAGGAGCATTCAATGCATTGGGAAATATGCAGAAATCAAATAAAATAAAGTCTAATACAAAAATAAGAAATGTCAACTCAAATGTCGAAGCAATCCTATGTATAGCTCTAGTGCATGGAGAACAGAGAAAAGAACAACGAAAAAGTTCCAGACATTTATAAATGAACATATGCTCATAATGGTATGATTAAAACTTGAGACAAGATCACTTATGTTAAACTGATGACAGGTGAGAGGTAAATATGAGTGGGAACACACGTGGAAGAAGACGTCGGCGTTGGATAGATCATACATTGTGGAAACCAAATATTAGTATTACAAGGTATTCTCTGTTCTGAAGTCCCCAAGGTAAGAGAAATCGGAGGTCGCCTGAAACAAACAGAGAATGGAATTCATTCATTCAATCAGTTAACGTTGTGCTACTTACGGAAGCCTACCCCCGAACATCTACACGCTCCTGAACCGGTGGTTTTCCCATGCACAAACTCCAGTTAGTCGCATTGTGCCACGTACCTGAAGTTGGAATAGTTGGAATCTTTCTTTGTCTCTTCTGAGATCCTCGGAAGCGACACAGGTCGACAAGGGAGTAGGAGATCCTTATAATATGCACCACTAGAGTTAAAAGTCAATGGTGAAGACAATATATAATCTTACTAAATCTAGGAAGGAAAAAATAAGAAAATACTTAGGCGCAGTGCAGATTTATAGAAGGAAAACGCTGAAATACAATCATTTATACTACGATGTTAATGCATGGCGGCATATCTGGAGTCATCCTTATATGACCACCAGCTGTGCACAGTGCTACAATATATGTACATGGAAGTGAACCTATGTCTGTGAGACTAATTACATCATCATTTACTCTTGAAATCATCTACACACTTCCAGGGATTCCCCTTGTGGTGAAACTTGTTGAGAACCCAGCATTGCAAACTAAGCTTGGAGAAGTCACTTGGGCCACAGGAATAATTCTTTGGCTTTGACTTGGTTGACTGCATGCAGAAGTATTTCACTATGGACCCAGTGATAGGCAGGAGAAGCTGAGAAGTGGCTGTGTGCAGGACGTGACTATTCCTTGTGAGAGCCCAGAACCAGAGTGCAGTATTTTAGCTCTGCATAGTTGGAGAGCCCCCTTGGATGGTGGGGAATGCACAGTATGCCACGCACTTCTTACTCCTAGCTTGGGACCAGATGTGATGGCCCTTTAAATGCAAGCCAAGCTGGAGAAACTGGAGCTCATGACTTCAACTCAGCACGTTTCGGAATGGCAGAAAAGTCAAAGGAAAAGCCTAGATCTACAGGGTAGATAATACCAAGGATTCTTCTTCTTGGTATTGGCTGCTAAAGAGCGATAAGCTCGGCAGCCATAGTGTCACGGAGGATGATCGAAGGCTTCGTCGAAATTATTTTCAAATTCCTTTCTTTCCTCTTACTTTACATTTGTCTGTTTCTCTACGAAATATTTGCACTTGCATTCTGTTCTATAGATGTTTTTCAAGTCTTCACTAATAGTCATGCCATTCGATCCAAATGCTATCTTCTTGTGCAAAGGCACTAAACATTATTTCTTTAGGGACTTCAGTCCCATTTATTTGCTTAGTCGAAACACAGCAGTTCCCAGAGTATTATGTTTCCGTGTTCAGTGGTCAACTGAAGACGCCACCATAAATCTTTGGGCATGCCTAAACCAGAGACGGGAAATAATTAACTCTTGGCGTGGGAACGAAGAAATGTTTTAACTTCATGCGAACAAATGCTGAGTTTAGAAATCACTTGCTGATAACCGTTGGAAGAGAACGCATGCTTATAGAAGAGAAGCCTCAAGCTACCCCATATTTATAGTATATGTGCCTTGAGTGTAACGCTACTCAAATTATATTTCTTAAGCTGCGGATAATAGTCATGAGCGGTAAGCAAACTCTCAGTACTCGCTTAATTAGCTAACTCTAATATCCAGGGATTAGTTAATTAATGTAAAGTGTAAAATACTTAATATTGTGTTTTAATCTTTACATTAGATTGATAGTTATTTCGCTATCATGTGTTATGAACGTTATCATTTATATATTATAACGATGTAAGTAATGATTGATATCTGAAAGTACTACATTATAATTATAGTGGGCATATGATGAAGAAAGCTGCCGTGAACGAGTGAAGGAAACAAGATAGATGTACAAATAATGATTGAATGAAATAACATTGGGGTCGGAGTGGCTAAGAGGTATGGCGTCCGGCTCGAGCTCTAGAGGTACCGGTTCGATTCCCAGTTGAGGGAATATAACTTATGTAAATGTTTTTTTTTCAGAACCAGTGGTCCTAATGATGTCATACTCCCCCCTGTTCTCCTGGGTAGTGAGATCGGATGCCTAGCCTTTTCGGATAAGGGAGAAAAAATAGGAGGTCTCTGTGCAAGTTGCGCACGTACAAATCCCACGGCAGTTGGAAATCGTAAAGAGTACGTTTATCAAGCAACTGCCCTGGCAAAATATAAACATTAGAAACCTACCCACCACCAAATAATTTCTAGAAAGTGTGATTTCTAAATACACACCTTGGGATTCTCGACGGTGCTACGGAGTTCGTGCACTGTGATGAGATCATCATTGTGTGATCTAAGGGAGCAGATGGGAGCACTGATGGAGTAGTCTGTGTGAAATGAAGATAGTCCGTAAAACCAAACCAAACCAAATAACATTCCTCCAGTGCAGTCATACATGGACACACACGGCCAGGCGTTTATGCTTGTAACAATGGTTGACCGGATTTTACCTGACAAAACTGTGAGACTACCGCTAGTCATAAATGTGTAAACAAATGGACAGTCCCCTTTAAGGAAAAGACTGATGCTACGGTTCAGGTAAATATATTATTAGGTACCATTCTGAGACGAAAAGTCCAGAGTGGCCGTAGTTAAAATATCTGTATATATAAAACATAAGTTTGATTTCCTGGATTGTTGTCCGCAGCGCAAGTGCAGAATCATAGCCAGTTGTACAGCAATTGGCATTGGCAAAGCTGCAGCTACCTCTGCCCGCCTCACATCGCGTGTTTGGGGAAACTCCAAACTCACAACGAAGATCAAGGCTGCGGTATATTACGCCTGCGTCACCAGCACTCTCCTATATGGCAGCGAGACTTGGACAACCTATGATAAGCAAGAAAGAAAGCTCAATACCTTCCATTTACGGTGTCTACGCCACATTCTCGGCATCTCGTGGAAAGAAAGTGACAAATGTCGAGGTGTTTTCTCGTGCTGGCCTTCACAGCATGTATACACTGCTTAGACAGCGCAGACTACGCTGGCTTGGCCATGTCCGCCGCATGGAAGATCATCGCGTCCCGAAAGATATCTTCTACGGGCAACTAGCAGATGGCAAAAGAACAGTTGAGCGGCTGCAGCTGAGGTTCAAAGATGTGTGCAAGAGAGACATGAGGGCACTGGACATAAATCCAGCAACCTGTGAGGATGAAGCTGCCGATCGCACCAAGTGGCGATGCTATTTACGGCGTCACCTCATATTGGGCGAAAAGTAGCTTACACAACAAGCCGAAGAGAGGAGAAAACGTCGAAAGGAGCATTAGGTTAATAAGCAGCTGAGGGCTGTCACCTAAGGGGCGTTTTCCCATAGTCAGTTATGACTGAAGGGGCTATTATTATTGTTGTTATTGGACAACAAGGAAAAGCTGATCTCTGGAATTTGATTTCTGTAATCTGTTGGGAGAAAACAGCCTAGTTGCTCGATGCTTCAAGAGAACTAGTGCTTACTTATGAAAACCTCCAAGCGGAGATCACAACCCTGAGCAGTCAACAGCGCATTTGCAGTAACACCTCGTCATAAGCTCATCAACATCACTAACTCAACTTCAAAACCAGGTTAACACAAAAGCATAGTCATCTCTTGGACACTGGAGCAAATTATCCAGTGAGTAATTCCTACCTACTGTGAAGCCCAGGAGAAGTCCAAGCAGATAAGTTTACCTAAACACTAGGCCAAAGTCAGAATTCACTATTCCAAGAAATAGCCATAAGAATTAACTCTCCGTCAGTGAGGAAAATAGTCTTTTATCTGAACCAAAGACACTTACAGTATTCTAAATTCTTGAATAATAACATTGATTTGATTTTCTTCTGTAATTAAAGTAATTCTATACATTCTGTAAATCACAATCAGACTGAGTTCGACTTAGTAGATTGTATGTTCTGTTCAGAAAAACCTACTCTCC
Organism: Oreohelix idahoensis; assembly: GCA_024509875.1. Classification (NCBI taxonomy): domain Eukaryota; kingdom Metazoa; phylum Mollusca; class Gastropoda; order Stylommatophora; family Oreohelicidae; genus Oreohelix; species Oreohelix idahoensis. The sequence continues at coordinate 97,116 of JAMPIV010020648.1, read as the reverse complement.
CTCCTTGTATTACTTGTTACTACTACGTATTCTTTAAAAAGATTTGAGTAAGAAAGAGTTACTCGTCGCCAGAAAAATACAAGAGTTGGTAGTCTGAAAGGTGAGAGAATCACTGAGACCAACCTGTGTCCTTCTGTTAACTCTTTCAATCAACACTAGCTCACCTCTGTGAAGACTAATGTCTAAAGGTCTATCTGCTTCAACCACATCTTCCTACTTATATCTTTAAAAAATGTGCGACACCTAGTAAAACAACAAAAATAACAACACAACGATTTTAAGGGTTCCTTCAATTATCGTTGAGCACAGTCTTTATAAAAGAAGTAAAATGCGTTGTGAAGGATGACGTCAGAGTAAAAGTGTGACGCCAGTTAGAGAGTGGACGTTGGTCGGGCCTGCGGAAGGGCAAGGTGTCCATTTTGGTTGTGTGCAGTATTCGTATTGTTCATGATTTGTGCATTTTCGAGGCAGGTTAGCCTCTCATGTATCCGTAGGGATCAAAAGTTAAAGCATACGCTGAAATTTTATACCTGCAGTTTACATTAGAAAAGGCTGACTGTCACGGATTGCCTCCCCTGCTTTGCAGTAGTGGTCCAACAGTGGCCACAATTTAAGAGTATCTAAAGTGGGACGTCAAAAAGGGTCTTCTTTCGCACAAGATTTCTCTTGGCAGTTATGTAGATAGAAGGGTAATAACGCTTCTATCTAAAGGGATTTTCACAAGATAATTCAGAAGTAAAGAACAATGCTGCATAGGGCCAAGCAATTGTTAACTTCTATCTGTCCGTAACAATTTGTGAAGAATTAAGCAATGGTTATAGTCCGTTCAAGTCGCCAGTTGGTGTAATCCAACGAAATTCTTTTATAATTATTAGCTCTGTAAATGTAACTATCTGTCTATATGTAGATATATATTAATGTCTTGCTCATACGTATGCTTTCAATAATAACTGACTCAACTATGATTGTTTAGTTTTAAAATAACATGTAACAGATTTAAAAGTCAATTAGTTTTAACAAGTTAAAATAACAATGAAATGATGGTAAATTTTAGATAAAAGCTCTTATCGAGACTTGATAGGGGAGTTATAAAAGTCCGTTTGCTTGTGCCTTTTTTACAAGAACTTACCTCTAGGTGAGTCCTATAGCCGTGGTTTCCGTAACTTCTTTTTGGTGATGAGTACACTCTGCATATAACTCGGCCAATGTAGGTGGTCAGTGTTAATGCTCTTCTCTCACACTAGCGGCGAAGTAACGTTAGTACTCAAACCGTCTGATAGCTTGTAACCAGAAACATTTTTTTGAAAAAATAGAAAGGACAAATGACTCTCCTCAGTTGGAAGCTTAACAGGCACATTGTCTCGCTGTCCACCCACCAATGTTAATCTCTCAGAAGAATTAAATTCTTGAGTACAGAGCGTAGCTCAAGGGAGATGATTAAAAATCACCAGTACTCTTCTGGGTATTAAACTCGGAAAATGTGTCTGGACAGCGCGAATAATGGCGAGCCTAAATTAGAATTAACAAAGTGCATAGATCTCATAAAATGATACTATACACTTGATGCACACGTTATTTAATAATCACTCACTACTGCTCCATTCAGAGTCTGGGGTCACATCTGCTGTCGGTTTTCCGCACGACTAGCAAGAAACAATCACCAGCGCTTTCTGTGGTGTTTCATGAATATACTATTTTCATATGTTGAGGTTGCCAGTATATATATATATATCTATATATATATATATATATATATATATATATATATATATATATATATATATTTATATATATATATATATATATATATATATATATATATATATATATATATATATATATATATATATATATATATATATATATATATATACTTAGCAAGAAACAGGTCAAATTCACATTTGTAAAATAAATGTTACGCTTACTTCATTTGGTTTATACAATTTCCTCGCACAGTTTAGAATGGTCGCAAGCAATTTAGGTTATATGGTTTCGAATCGCTTGGCCTGAGAAACATTATTTATTCCTCTTATGACGGGTGTTCTGCGAATCACTTGGTCTGGAAATATTCTCTTATGACGGGAGATCCAATTTCTTAGGTTTCCAGTCTTAATATTTAAAGTCTTGGTCCCTTAAGTTTACAGTCTTTGAATTTAAACATGCGGGTTTACTTGTAAGTTCCAAAGTTGCCCAAATACTCGATCTGTCACTTATACGAGGGAAGGTAAAAAAGTAATGCCTCCTATTTTTTATGTATGTAAATACTGCATCGGTGTGCAATTTGTAAATTTAGCAGGATTCCTCAAACACTCTTCTGCACTGTATAGCATTACCAACCTGTTTCAGTAACAGGTGGCACCACTGTTGAATCTCCATAAACATTCTTCAAACGTTCGTGGATGCGAATTGGGGTCTCGCCTTCAGCATTGAGGAATTCTATGACATAACGTTGTTTTAACCGAACGTCTTTGGCAGCCATTTTTAAACTGTTACAGTGGTGCCAAAGACGTTCGGTTAAAACAACGTTATGTCATAGAATTCCTCAATGCTGAAGGCGAGACCCCAATTCGCATCCACGAACGTTTGAAGAATGTTTATGGAGATTCAACAGTGGATGTTAGCACTGTCCGACGTTGGGTACATCGTTGTGACGAAGCTGAAGTAGGTCAATCCTCAATGGCTGACGCAAAGCGGACTGGCCGTCCGTCTACCGCAGTGACTCCACACAACATTCATCGAGTTGATGGCATCATTCGTGGTGACCGTCGGGTAACACTGGATGAACTTTCTTCCATGTTGTCCATTAGTAAAGGCAGTGTCCAGAACATCATTAAAGACCTGGGTTATTCAAAAGTTTGTGCACGGTGGGTACCCAGAATGTTGACAGACAGACATAAAGAAACAAGGAAAACCATAGCCATCAACCTCCTGCACCGTTACGAAACTGAAGGAGAAGAGTTTTTATCGAATATTGTGACAGGTGATGAAACTTGGGTTCATTTTTTTAAAGCAGAATCCAAGAGGTAGTCAATGGAATGGCATCACACAACATCGCCGACAAGAAAGAAGTTCAAAAGTTCACCATCTGTAGGGAAAGTTATGGCCTCCGTGTTTTGGGATGAGAAGGGTGTGATTCTTCTCGACTTCTTGGAACAGGGAAACACGGTGAATGCAGATCGTTACATTGAAACTTTGAAGAAGCTTAGAGGTCGTCTTCGGCGACTTTACCCATTAAAAGATCAGAGAACTGCACTACTGTTGCACGATAATGAAACGCTACACACCGCTAAACGCACCATTGATGCGATTGCAGAATTTGGCTGGACATTGTTACCACATCCCCCTTACAGTCCCGATCTTGCACCTTCTGACTTCCATCTGTTTGGACCACTGAAAGAAGATCTTCGCGGACATCAGTTTGAGGACAACAAGACCCTTAAACGCGCCGTACGCCAGTGGTTTAGAAAAAAGGACACACATTTTTACCGTGCGGGGATACATGCCCTTGTGAGAAGATGGACAAAAATTGTAACAAATAACGGAGACTGCATTGAGAAAAAAATGTTTGAATTTCAGACTTGGGGCTACATTTCGTGTGAATTTTATGTGTCTTCTTGCCTATTGAATGAAATTAAAAATTACGAGGCATTACTTTCTGACCGCCCCTCGTAGTTAAGGAATTCTAAGTCCGATGTCTCACTGGCTTCTGGGAGTTTTGCTCATTTGACGATGCAATGAAGTCTCTGATCTATGACTCCAATTTTACTATATTATATCTCTCATTCTCAGTTCAAATCCCAGATTGTGCTTCCGCCGAATTTCCCAAAGAGATTCATTGTCTATTCTGGCTTCTCAAATCAAATCAATGGTTAGCTCTTTAGCACTAGTTTGGGGTGTTTTAATTCACTTTATCCCCCACGTGTTTTAAAATATTAAATTTAATATTCCAACTCGTGACCTCTTTATAACAAGCCGTAATATTTTCGTCGGCATCTTTATGCAACACTCACCTACAAATATGTGAACTAATTCTGCCCAGATGCTACCTTCCGCCCATATCGTCTTCCCAGACAGATTACCCGTGATAATTACCTAGGGATGGTCTAAGCGGAAGCTATTACCTCATTATCGCCCTCGTTGTACGGGCCTTCTTGAGACAGTCAAACAAAAGGATCGCCGGCAGCTTAGAAAAACAATATGGTTTTTTTTCTATACCCTGCCTGGTCGTGTTGTGTCTGAGGAGTGTCGGGACCACATGGGATCACCCATGCCGTCTCTAACAAAGGTATCTAATTCAAAGAGTATTTTCCGCTGATCGGTCTAATTACCCTCGATAATACCACAGTTCACCTGGTGAAACGTAAATACGTCTGGGAGTAGTCGCAGCAAAAAGAATGTAGGGCAACAATTATGCTAAATAATAGAACGATGAAGAAAAGGAATGAAGTAATACTGCCGGAGTGGATGAACGTTATAAAAATGCACGACTGATTTCATCACACTGACAACGGAAATATGGGCATTATGAATGACAAGGGCAATGACTGATGATGCCGGACATGGAATGTCAAAAAATGAAGCCTGATTTGATATGTATACATTTCGCTCTATTTTATCATGAGGATTAACCCTTGGATCGTCCTGGCCTGGTTTATTCCTTGAATAAATGTTTTTTTTTTTAAATCTGTGTGTCAGTGGGATTTGAATAGCTTACTTACTTAGTCGTTCCCCTTCTACCGTGAGGTGTATATTTTGGATTTGCCGAGAAATTATCTACAGCTGTCTTAAATTCGGCCCAATTCCATTCATTGAAATCCTCGAAGTCCTTTCAAAATTGTCTAAAAGTGAACTCAGCGCAGATCTTGGGTCGAACGCATAGGTTAGATCCCTGGCTCTTTGTTTCTCCATCCTTTGAGTCGTGTAGCCGAACGTTAACAGTCCCATTTCACAGACATGGCACGATAACTTTGATGAGATTTTGTTGGGAACAATTTCCATTTGGGTATCAGCTTTAACTTTATAAATGGCCTTGACGTCGAGTGTCCAGTGATTGACAACACGGAATTATTTGTCTACTTCTTGAGTTACTTCAAAAAAGTGTTACACTTTGTAAGGCCTGTTCTTACCTCTTTTCTGAAAAGGGACAGTAAGGCTTTTGACGAAGTTTTTATGAAATTGCCTACCGATAATATATAATACTCGTCAAAAGTGGAAGGGCCACTTAGAAAAAACTTTGGGACTTGATCAACCATCTTTCACAATCTGATATAACGTATTTGTATCAGTCAAAACGGGCATTTTTGAATGGCCAACTCTTCATGTTGATAAAAAAAATGGAAACACACATTCAAACGCAATGATGCTTTTAGAAGTGTTGTCACCTGCTCCACCTTTTCAAAAGTCACACAATAGATATTGGACAATAGACATTTCAAAATCGGTATATCACCACCGTTTTGTTTTAGCAAGGCATTCAAGACAGCGTAGACGCATCGAGTCTCACAAGGGTTCCGAAGAGTATTCTTGAGGAACAGCTTGCCATGTGCCCTGATTTAGCAGAAAGAACAGTCAGCTGTGCAACATCCATTGGCAGGAATAATGACCTTGTTGACATCTTCGACCAAGGACATCCTTTTCTTGTTCTCAATCGGAGAAAGGTCAGATGAATAAGCTGGCCACGCCATCCTGATGATCCCATGTTGCTGAATAGGAACTCATTCACCACACGAGCTCGATGGGTCGAGCGGTATCATCTTGGAGGATGGCATTACCACCTATGGCCTCCAGAGTAGGTCTGAACAATTGGTCTCAAGATTTTGTTCCTGGTAATTTGGGCCGGTCAAGTTGCCTTGGATGATGAATCAGAGGTGCTGGGTCCTGCCGTGTCCTTGCCAAACCCTCCCAAGACAATGCTCCAGGGGACCCTCCAAACTATCCACCTCTCCAGAATTGAATCAGTAAATGGCTCTCCTGGTCGTCTCCAAACTCAAATCCTGCCATCATTTTGACACAGTGAAGCGAGATTCATTGAAGAGAACTTGTCCAGATTAGTTGCCTTGATACTTCGATTGCTCGCGACATCCAAAGCAACACTTGGGCCTCTGCGATTGAGCAGGAGTAAGAGGGATTCTGACTGCAGGACGTCGAGCAGCCAGTCCAAATTCATGTAAAGGGTCTGCGAATGGAGCTTTGACTGACATTAACGTTTACACATTGTCTCAGCTGACATCTTAGAGTGGAAACAAGTCACTGTTCGATGGCGCAATCTGACAACAAGAGGTACCGGTCATCATGTCTATGGTGCATCTAGGCGACCTGGCCGGTGGCGATCCTCCCCACTTCCTGTGGCCTGAAATCTCTCCAAAATTACTTTGGATAGTAGAGTGTGACACAGCCCTGCCGTCTTTGCAACCTCACGGACAGATATAAACTCTACTTTCAACCCTCAGTTTCGCTATAGCCATCATTCTTTGTAAGGTGTCAAGATCTTCTTCTCGGTGCATGGTTTTTTGCAAGTGATGAAATGCTACCGTAAGTCTGCTGATTGTAAAACAAATTAAGATGAACTCTGTTCACGAAAAGTCAATTGCCTTGCTTGGAATGTCAATCAGAGGGCACGATTTTTCTTCCTCTGTTTGGTTGTATGGAAGTTTGAAAAAACAGATTAAAAATGTGAATTTATGGTCAGCAAACCAAGTTGCACGTGATCACCATGGTTGTCGGTGAGTTGTTTTTATGCTTACCGTGCATAGAGGACTGTCAGAGGAAGATATTGCACCCATTTTTATTTCATTTAATCATTCTATGCTCCGCTTATATAAAAGTGTATTGAAAATAAATAGGGTGCCTTATTTATGACGAGTATATTGTCTATATTTTTCCATTTGTTCCTGTTGTGTTTTTACTCCTAAGTATTGGGACAACACGAAACAAAAGCTTTAGTGAAATGTACTGGCCTTAAAAGAGGCATCCTATGATAAGCGCTGAGCATCTAATTGACAAGAGTGTTTAGTGCGCTTGTCTCTCGCGGCAAAGGTGCCAGGTTTAATTCTTGACATCGACATGCTCCAATCTACCCAGCTGTAAATGGATACCTGACTTTGCTCTTGAGTTATGAAAGGAAAAGGCAGCGAGGAAGGGCAAAGGTACCGGGTTCGATTCATAGTATGAACATGCTCCAGTCAAACCCAGCTGTAAATGAGTACCTGACTTTCCTCTTGAGTTATATAAGGAAACGTCAGCAAGGATTTGAACTGGTCACCTCACCTCTCGATGCTGGACTTATTATAATGATATCTCTTACACTTCACTCTCCTACTGCAGTATCTGACGCCGGACTATTTTTACCTTTATGACAAGCGCTGGTAAAATAGACGACGAAAGAAAAAAACCTATCCTTCTTTGAGAGTTAAGACTGCGTGCTGGGTAGAAATTTATTTAATGCGGGCGTAAGAAAATAACGATTGGCACAGAGAAATGCTCAAGGAAACCAACAAAAGTTTAAGTAAATTCGACAGCGCGCTCGTGCACAGCTCATGGGTGTGCCAGATTAGATCAAACAGAAAGGGCTTCTCCCTTCTAGTGAGAGCTCCATAAATCTCCAAGTTTTGGTCATTTCCGGCGTTCCAAAAGTCCTTGATTAGTCACTGGCTTAGTTCCATTTCAGGAGTTAGGAAAACTATTGCCCCAGTTTTTGTTTGTTTTGGTTCTCCTGATAAAACTGATTCGAATAAATGAGAGATGTATTTATTTACTGTGACAAATATAGTTTGATACTGGCTAATTCAAGAAAAAGTGTAGTGCTTCTAAAAGACTATTGTATACGAGAAATTTGTTTGTCAACACTGAAGATTTGAAAACAAATGGACAGTAACACGATATTAGATATGCAGAATCGCCCGATATGGTATACCATTTTACCATGTTTGCTACAGAAATTGCTATAGAAACCCGCACGACGAGCACATATAACTACTTTGTTGCAGGCTACTGCCTTGGGAGTGGATTCACTAGCGGCCTCATGCTAAACTAGGAGCGAATAAATTTGGAAGGAAGATATGTAGAATGAAAACAGGAAAAACGAGAAGAGGGAGAAAAAGACAATGAATAGATCCCTCAAGAGAAACTCGAGAATGATTGTCATAACACTGGTCTGACACTCTGGAATTGCCACATACACTAGTGTCTTTATGATAAATTATGAATAGCACAACATAAATTCGGCTTTAACTGTATGGTTAATTACCCGATCAGTATAATTCTTGTGGGATTTGAATAGCAACTACAAATACATGTAATATTAGCAGTTGAAAATCATTATCTTTGGTATTTGACGAAGAAATTATAACTGTTGGTAAATTCGCACAATAGCATTGAAATCTCACGAAAGTTTTCAAGACAAAAAGTGAACTCAGGCGCAGATCTTCGAGAAAGCAAAGGTTAGATCTAGATTGGGTATATAAGCCCGTCCCAGACACAGTTTCTTACTTCCCGAAATCACTTAAAGATCTCACAGAGCTGAGAAGATATCCAGAAGGCTAACTCGTAAATATTAAACGTCTTAACCCACAACACGACAAGGTAACTGAGAAGAAGCCACCACTGATAGCTATTGTGAGCGATTTATAGATCGAAGATTCTAACAGCCACTGCCTTCGAAGTACCATTGTTCTGAGGGTTCACCAAGTGGTGAAAAACGTGAAACAGTTTTTTTGGAAATTGTGAAATTGTTTAACAGTGGACCAATACTGTTCCTGACATAAGGATAGCTCTTCAATGTCCACATGTTTTAACGACCGAGGGAAATTAGATACTATAAACATGTCTAGCAAGTTAAGTAAAATTTAACGTGAAATCAAAAACCAAGGCACCTAAGCCAATAACATGACAACAATGACCAAACAGTGACTATATACTTTTTTTTTTCAATTTGTGTGAAAATTAGCAAGATATTGATATACCGAAGTGATAGTTTTTTAAATAAATATCACAAATCAATAAAGTGCACGATTTGTTTATAAATGTGTTATTGAATTCTTTAGATTTCCAGTTATAATTTAAAGAAATATAAATGATTTAAAATTGGTGGGGAATAATACGAGCTGCACTCAGAAATGTATAGACCCACCCTTAGAGCATAGGATATGTCTAGCGAGAATGTGACTTACTTCACTGCTCTCTTCTGTAGCTATCATCTAGAACTGTGCAGTTAACTAACTGATTTGTCCTGTGCCATCTCTACCACTAGTTCACCAGTTCTTGTCTCCATTTCTGGGAACTTTACTTTCTAATTTTCTATCCAACATCCATGTAGCCACAATGATAATGAGAAGGAAAAAAAGAGCAGGTTAGAGGAAATACCTATGAGGCAAAGAACGCAGAGTAACAAATATAATATACGTGTCATCAGAGAGCAACTTCAAATAAAATTCAGGGGATATAATCTCAGACCTAATGGTCTTTTATATTTGGACATGTGCCCTAATATAACCGACTGGGTTGAACGGGACGCGCCTCGCCAAAACGAGGTAAAACTTTATTTTAAAAACATGGATAAGAACATAGTAAAACAGTTCAATCTGTCGTCAATGGTGTCTATACCTTGTAGCGGTATGGCGGTTTGTGTACCCTAACAACCATCAGAGCTGTGCCAACGGGAGTTTTACTCCTTGAAGGTTCTACCAAACTGGACAGGTCGCTTCGGTAGGAGTCAGAATTAAGCTGATACCCTAGGTCTCCAGGTTGGGGATTTCAGCACAGGGCTGACACACCTATCTATGTAAAAAATCAGAATCGTTACGGAAAAAGCAACAAATGAACAAGCTTTGCTGCGGGATAGACATCCGGAGTCTGAGGCTCGTATGACTGCCAGTGGTGAAAGCCGAAAGGAAACCACAATGACATGAAAACGAACATCCCGAACGCTAAACAAGAAACCAAAATAGAATTTCGAAATGTAAGAACAATGAACGAGATGGGGAAACTGAAACAGATTATAATGAAAATGAAAAAAATATATATAGATCACATATATTTGACGAAATAACCTCGATCGTCACATTTTCTTGTGCCATCCTGTAATTCATTCCGTGCTCTTCACTTTCTTTTTTCCCACCTCTGACAGTATTTGGTATTTTTGATTCATTGTTTACACTCCCTTCCTTCAATTCTTGTCATGTCGGGGCTTCATCGACCATCGTTACTGATTTTTGTAATTACTCACTTGCGTTTGAACCCATATTGACTCCTGGATCTGTAGAGTGAAATGTTGTTGACGAATGCGTAACACATTTCCCACCAGACAGTGAATAGGAGCGTCCGATTAATATGTAAACAACCTTGGGATGGCCACAGTCATTGTCATCTCACTGATAATGTTTTCTGTCTGGCCAGTTGTCCTCTTGACAATTGTTTGCTTGCATAGGAAATATCAACCTGGTGATGGATTAAGGACACGCACTTACGATTTGACTAACACTGCGGAGCAGGGGAGACCAATATCGCGACAGAGATAAGAGTGGAAATCTTATCACCACAGAACAGGGGTAAGAAGCAAGATGGGCAAAACACTTCAAACAAACACTACATAAAGCACCTCCAAAGTCAGAGTTGAACATTATAGAGGCTGAAATTGATCTAGATATACTCGTAAATACAGAAATTCAACGTTGGGAAGAAATCATCACAGCTATCAAAGGGTTGAAGACCAAAAAAAAAAAAAAAGCTCCAGGTCATGGCAACCTAAATGCAGAGCTATTTAAAACAGATCCTGTATTAGCGGCAAAGCTATTAGAACCACTAATTCCACTAATCTGGCAAACAGAGACAACACCATTGGAGTTGAACAGAGGAATAATCGTCAAAGAAAGGTGACCTCACTGACTGTAACAACTGGAGAGGAATTATTCTCCTATCAGTTGCCAGAAAAATATTGGGCAGAATAATTATTCAAAGAATTTCAAAAGCACTAGACCATAAACTGAGGAAGGAACAAGCAGGATTCAGAAGAAACAGACAATGTACAGATCATATATTCACCCTCAGGAATATAATAGAGTAGTATTCAGAATGGCAGAGGCAGCTGTATATACATTTTGTTGACTTGGAATAGGCATTTGATAGTAAACACAGTGACAGCCTAATGAAAATACTAGGTGGTTATGAAATCACTAAGCGCAAGATCTCCATCATTAAAAGCTTGTATGCTAATTTCACAATCAGTGCTGCGCAGAGCAACCTAGCTTTTGAGGTGAAAACAAGAATGCGGCCGGATTTTGCCCCTTATCAACCACTCTGTTTTTTAACTGCCATAGACTGGGTGATGCGCCATACAACAGCGGATGCCCCCAGAAGAATAAGATGGTCAAAGTTCTCTACACTGGATGATCTAGAATACGTAAATAGCATTTCACTGTTCCCACACTCACATCAACACAACCAAGAAAAAACATATACTGTAGACTGAATAAACATAGCCAACAGGTGGGACTAAACATTAACTTCAAGAAGACATAAGTCATGACACTAAGTGTAAGAAATCCTGCACCCATAAAAATAAGGGACCATGAACTAGGAAATACAAACACATTTACATACTTAGGAAGCATAGTAACACCAAATAGCGGAACAAACAAAGACATCAGTAGATGAATGAAAAAAGCCAGAATAGCCGTAAACAGTATCTGGAAATCCTCCCAGTACAGTACAAATACCAAATTAAAAATATATGATGCCTGAGTAATTTCGGTCCTTCTGTAAAGTTCCGAATGCTGGAGAGTACAGAACTGGAAATGTCCAAATTGTCCTCTTTCCAAAAGAAACTTCAACGACTTTTCTGGCCGAACACCATCGCCAAACTAAGAACTGCTAACTCCAAGCCATCACGAAGACATGCTCACCATCATAGCGGGTAGACGCTGGAGTTGGGCTGGCTACATCCTCACAAGAGACATTGACACCATCATCAGACCCTCCATGCTATGGACTCCAGAAGGAAAGTAAAAGCAAGGACGGCCAAAAGCCACACGACGGAGAACTGTGGAGGCAGAGATGCTGAGCATGAACCAGAGCTTGAGCACCACACGAAGGATGGCTGCCGACCAAGCAACGTGGAGACAGTCTGTTGCTGCCCTACAAGACGCCATCAGGCGTGATGGGCACTGATTTCTTTGTCAGTCGGTGGCCAAAGACCAAAGAAGAAAAAGAAAACAGTTCAATGTTTCAACCTAAGCAAATGTAAAAAAACATTTCAGACGATCAATAATATATTTCAACTCCCCGGGGTAGTCAGCGAAGCCAAGCCATGCTCTCTTGTCCTGTGCTATTTGTCCAAGGTATTTTAGTATTTTCTTTATCTCTTTCATCTCTGTCACCAGTTCTCGTCTCCATGTGAGTGAACTTTTCAGTCCACCTTTATTTCTCTTACTCTGTGATTCCAGAACAGGAACTGCCTTGAAAAGCTTTGAAATAGTTTACTTTTGTGTGTCTATCCAACATCAGTGTCTCTTCTCACCTCCTGTTCCACTGGCGACTGGCCGGTTCTATATATAAGTTCCACATTAGAGATATTCTCATATCATTTCGCTCCTCATGTTTTGCGCAAGCACCCATTTATGAAGGTCAGTATTTCTTATTTTGGTTCACATTTCTGCTGCCACCTGTGCAGTTTTCTCTTGATCGTTTAATGTGCGAACATTCCGATTGCCAGATCTGGAGATTTTCCTAGAAGAAAAAAGATGAGTCGGGAGCTCAGACTTCTTTCGACTTTCGAGTTGCATTATAAGCTTCCTTGCAAGAAGACCTATTTCAGTCTTCATTGCTCTAGTTGAATTAGTTTTTTCAGTACTGGCTGAGGAGGTTTTAGTGGCCGCAAATTCCCACAGGTTGGGGTATTCGGCATCATGTCCAGTCCTCCTTAGTCGCCTTTAATGACATGCTTGGCAGGTTGCAGTGGTACTTTTATTTTTATTTTGAGCTCTGATAAATTTCTGGCGATTTGAGACGATTTTCCTACCTACACAAAATACCATATACACATTGAAGGTCGGCCGCAATGTATTTTCAACGGGCTCGATGTTCAACTTTAATGGTACACTCTGACAGACTCTTTCCTGTCCACATCATGATCTTATCTTCCCATCTATAGCGCTGTCTTCGTCTTGCACGTTTGCCTTACACGGTTTATTATCCTTTGGTTATCAGAAAGTCTTATCTTTTAAATGACTAAACATATCTTATAACCCTAACTTTGATCTCATTTATTAATTCTCTCTTTATTACTAGTTTTATTCAATTTCTTTGATTGTGCCTAACCATTTCTTCTCCTTGTTCGCTCTTAAATAACCTCATCTATCTGTCTTATAAAGTTGCCAGTTCATCTGAGGCTTCTCTCGTCGCCCGATAGTTTCTTCCTCATCTGGGTCGAACAAGGTTGCTCTGCCACCATGCTCTTCTTATGTAGCCGACAGTCTATTCATGATATGCGCCACAGGCTGACGATATAGATTTTTTTTTCCTAACCAGCGGCACTTGGGCTTTCAGCCCTTCGGCCCAATGACATGAAACAGATTTCATGGCATTGCGAGGCTGGGGAGCCTATGGACTTTCCTTCCAACCCGGTTAGGAGCTTCGCTCCTTCCTACCCACAGAGGGTTTGTGTTCAGGAGCAACTCGGGTTATTCCAGTCCCCTGGTCAAAGGCACTACTTCAAATGTCTTCGCCAGGACTCGAATTAATCCAGTCCAAGTCCCGGTCGAAGACACCACCTCAAATGTCCTCGCTAGGGCGCGAACCTGGATCACACGATCGCCAGCGCAGTGTGGTAACCATTACGCCAGCGCGGCTCCCAGACCATATATATATATCAAAACAGGGATTGAAAGGTCGCTCCCTATTTTAAAATTTTTTATTTCTACATTTCTAACAAACTAATTTATGTGAGACAAACATGAAAATAAAGAAAATCTACTGTTATTTTATTACTTAAAATACAATGTCACATTCATCTTACAGCACAATGTAAGATCCGGCCTGTCCAACAAATGACCACATAGGGGATAGCATTTACCGTACTTATTTATTGATCTATTTTTCTCTCTCTTGTAACATTAGTTTATTTGTTATCTTACATTTTATTTTGTTTCTGAAATAACATAAATAAAAACAAATTATTAGTCAAATGTCAAATGACATCTATTGCTACTTGTTGTAACATCTGTTTTACGCATATCCAATAGATACAAGTGGGGATATAACAATTTAAAAATCGGCAGTGACTTTATAATCTGTTTGGTTTGGTTTCGTTTGGTTTGGTTTTAAGGACTATCTTCATTGCACACGGACAACTCCATCAGTGCTCCGATCTCCTCCCTTAGATCACACAAGTTGGATCTCGGCACAGTGCACGAACTCCGTAGCACCGGGGAGAATACCAATGTGTAAATATAGAAATCACACATTCTATAAATAGTTTTGTGGTGGTTAGGTTTCTCAATTTTAAAATTGTTCCAGGGCAGCGGCCGTATGGCCTACTCTTTACCATTTCCAACTGCCGAGGGATTTTTAACGTGTGCAATTTGCACACGGGAACTTAAATTTTTTCGCCCTTACCCAAGAAGACTAGGCATGCGATCTCACTACACAGGAGACCACGAGGAAGTATGACATCATTAGGACCACTGGTTCAGAAAAAAATTTCCATAAATTATATCTCCTCAACTGGGAATCGAACCCGGTACCTCTAGAATTCGAGGCGGACGTCGTACCTCTTAGACACCCCTACTCTGAACTATATAATCAGCATGTATAAATCTCAACAGAACAAAGATTTACATACGTTTTTTTAAGCCACTATCAGGTTACGTCATCGCTGTATTCGTAACAGCGGGGTGTTTTCTTGTTTGAAAATAACAAGACATTTCTCTTCCTACTATTTTGTCTGAGACTTTCCATGTCATTTCTGTCAACACAGCATATTATATTCCTGTAACAATTGCTCAGTGTGTAATTGAATCTTGTGACATTCGTATATTGAGTTTTATTTAAATGGTTTACGTAGCAAACCTGATGAAACATCGACAACAATCGACATTTGTGGAGATAGATGATTGCTGACGTCCGGAGACCCGCACACCTAATTCGACGTGTTTACTTAGCTTATATGATCACCAGTCTCCTTTTCGCTCTCTCTATGGAGCATGATACAGCTGACCCTCCGAACTCCGGAACTACAATACAATGTCGATGTTTTGACAGAAATGACATGGAAAGTCTCAGACAAAATAGTAGGAAGAGAAATGTCTTGTTATTTTTACCTGACCTCATTTTTCTCGCGCAACATTCTGAGAGAGTAATGACGTAATTCTGCTTACGTCACTGCAACGTCAGCTGATAATATTGTATGCCGTTCTTTGTTGTTGTTATTATTATTATTATTAATTGTGATTATTATCTTTATTATTATTTCCCTGTTGCAATTAATTATTACTGAATATTTAAGATAAAAGCTTTATATTTTTACGAGTTCTGGAATTCTAGCAATTTTTACGTGTTTTAGAACAGACGTCTGCAATCTTGTTCAATATGTCCAGTGAAAATATAATGAGATCTCTAGAGGACATGCCAGGAATATCATTCGCTGGACATAATATAAACAACTTGAGATACGCTGATGATAAAGTCTTAATAGAAAAAAGTGAATAGAGGCTGCAGGAAATGGTTGATACAATAGTGATAGAAAGTGAAAATAAACGTCTTAGCCTTAATATAGCAAGCAGACAGAAGTGATGGTCGTCTCAAAGAGAAGGGCTTCCCGAGAGTGCACTATCAAAGTAAATGGAACCGTTTTAAAACAAGTCGATAACTCAAATACCTGGGCACATTAATAACAACGGATGGAAGATGCATCTCGGAAGTGAAGAGCAGAATCGCTCAGGCAATAGCAGCATTCTATAAAATGAAGAGTATTTTATGCAACAAGTCTTTTTCATTGGAAGCAAGAAAGATAGTTTTCTTATTGTTATATAGAACCAAGCCTGACATATGAGAGTGATTCATGGACAATTAGTAAACAAATAGGGAAGACACTAGAGGCCACAGAGATGTGAGATGTGAGAGTGATAGTCATTTCCTTTTCCAGGCACACCAATTGGTTTGCGGGAAGTTTCCTTCAGGGAAGTACCTAGGTTTAATTTTTATATTTTTTTATATTTATTTAGGTTCTTATGTGTCCTATCTAGCCTTCACTTTCTTTCCTTTCCCTGACGAAGGCCTTGTGGTCGTAACGTTGGCTATTTTCTTTGTCTTATGACTGTTACGCACGGATTATTATTATTTTTCGTTTGTATAAACATTTTTTCATATGTATGATCATTTTTTTGACTGAAGTGTGTATTATGTTTTCTATGGTCAAAGGGACATAATCCGAGTTATCGAAACTACAATTTTTTAGGAGTTGCCTTCTCTTGTATAGAGACACGTTCGGTCTATAATTTCTTGAACGAAGCGTGACCACATCTCCTTATTTGGTAGTATCAGTCAACTATGGTAGATGTCTGAAACCTTTCTTAACGCTTCTTTTCATGACCATAAAAGGCGCGACTGTGTAAGACTTTTATCTCGAATGTTCTTCGAATCGTCTTATTGTGAACGGCAACTCAGAGATTGTCGTTCTGCGCATGTCAAAAACCGGGAGTTCGTTCTGTGTGTTCCGCCCAGTTGGGGCAGTTTAGAAATGGTTTAAGAAGCGAGCAGACGCAACTGCGTCTTGTGATTCTCTGAGGGAAATACAGTGTCTTAGTGAGTTAGTTAGCTAACTAGACTATTTCCCAGTATTATGCAGCCTGCCTGGAGGCATATGTTCATGGTTGATTTTCCGAAATAAGGTAATTCCTCTTGTATCGAACTTTATGCTATCATCTAGAGGTTCGTCATTTTGTCGCCTATTTGCTCGCCTGTGTGATGCAAAATGGAGAGGTACTTTGACTAGGATTAAGTCACCGGTATCTGTATACCTGAACTAGTTAAATATATATGGGTCGCTCTAGACCAACAAGACTATTGTCTGTGTTCCAGGATTCGTTATATCAGAGATCACGTCCAAGTCAGATGGTTAGACTTAGGAACATTATAAAGGTCGAGCTGACCTGTAGCCCATGTATGCTATTCACGTGCAGACAGTGAACGGACTTATTGTATACAACTGATCTGCTAGCATCAGAATGGGAGCATTTATTATTGTTTATGAACATTGAAGATCTGTAGCTAACACTGTTGCAGAAGTTATAGAAATTATTATTATTTATACAGCTTCACGAACTAGCACTCGATGATTGATGAATTTCTGAATCTATTGAACTGTGATGTCTTATGACGCATATATACAACAGCTATCATTGCTGACTACAGAAATTGTTTTCAATGTGCCATATCATCTTGCTGAACTCGTTAACCATGTTGATGTCATAAGTATCATGACTGTTTTGTGGCGTGCAATAAATGAAAGAAACTTATACAACGAAGTTACCCTTTCTATGACTCTACACGTCATGTTGCCTGTGTGATAACCCTGTGAACTGTTCCACTACCACATACAAAGCAACATCCTAAATCAGAGAAGACACCTACATCTTACACTTTAACACCAGGTGTCGATAAGGGTGGCAAGTTACCACTTCAGCACAAATCCACCCTTATCATTTTTGGTGGCCAGAGCTGGTTCTATCATCTGATATTTTGGCGCACCATATCATTTTTGGTGGCCATAGGTTGGTTCACTCTGATTCCAGCTATCAAGGGGGTCAGCAAACCCAGACATCATCATCATACTAGATACAACTACAGCATCAACTACCACCTTACAAGAAATTTTATTGAAAGTATCCGGATTTTCTGACAGTTGCTGATTTTGAAACTACCCGGCGCTGCTCGGCAATATTGAAGTTTATGTAAAATTAGAAGGACAAGTACCGAGCGAATGGATTTCCTGATCTGGTGAAAAGAAGGACAAGTGCCGTAACAACTGTTCCGGTCTCAGGGGTACTGTTGCGGGTTCAGAAGGTCAAGTGCCGGTTAAATCAATTTAGAAGATTCAGAAGGTCAAGTGCCGTAACAACTGTTGCAGTATTAGAAGCTCTTTTCCTTCGTCATGGCTGTTTATGGGAGCAGAAGTTAATCAACGTTGGATCATTATCCTCAGAATGCTGATTACATCCTGTTCTGCACCGTGCTGACGCTGGATTTATAGAAGTTAAGTGGCCTGTTTTGTTTGTGAACTGTGCCCTTATGTTCTAACTGAGCCTTCTGTACTTTCACACTTTCTCCTAATGTTTTCATGATACATGTTTATATGTTATATGTTATTTGTTATTTGTATATTTATATGTTTATATTTCAGCGGGTTTTCTCGGTTGGGCGGAGTCTTGCAGTAGAAGATACCACGTCACAGAGGTTCTACTGTTAGCGTTTTCGTTAGGGACTGTGCGAATTTCCTACAGTGAAATTTGCTAGTGACAATCGTTGCTATATCTGTTTAGTTGTGACGAGTTGTGCTTTATTTTTGTTTCTTGTATATATATATATTTTTTTTCTTTTTTCTTTTCTCTCTTTCTTTGTGTTTTTTAGTTTCGATTTCGATTGTTTGTATTTGTAGGTCTCCCCTTTGCTATTATTCAGTTCTTTACGTATATTTTTGTGTATACACTGTAGCGTCATTTGTTAGTCATATCTTCGCATATTTCTTTTTAGTTTTGCTGTTTGTGTATTTGACTTATGCGAATGTTTTCGTATTGTTTGATCTTTGTTGATTGTTTACATTGACTCTGATCTTTGTTATTGTTTACATTGACTCTGATCTTTGTTATTGTTTACATTGACTCTGATCTTTGTTGATGTTTACATTGACTTTGATCTTTGTTATTGTTTACATTGTTGGTGACCTTTGTTATTGTTTACATTGTCTTGTTATTGTTTACATAGTTCTTGCATAGTTAGCTTTCACTATTGTTGATATATGCTCATGCACTATTGGTCTATAGTGCACTTATCATAACAAACTGGTGTTTTTTTGCTTATGCACTATTGTAGTGCAGTTATGATAAATAACTGATGATTATGCACTGATTTGGGTAGTGCACTGTTAATTAAGAGGTGACTTGTGATATTATTATACATTTGATAATACAAGTTGGTGTCAACTCCTGTTTCCCACAGAGATTGGGTTCAACATAGAGATTATACAAGCACTTTATTAAGTCTTGTTGCTATTTAACATTGAAATAAGATAATTAATTATTTCAGGTTCTGTACTCACATTTTGGACATCATGTCTACATTTGAGTACTTTATTGAGCAGGGTAAAGCCCTTGGGAAGACAGGTGATAAATTAGAAGAATTTGCGACTGTTCAATATGCCAAGGCATTGAAGTCGGAAGAAAAGAAAATGAAAGAACAAACTGAACAAAAGAGAATAGAGGCTGAAATAGAACAAAAGAAACTGCAGATGCAGGTGGAGGAAAAAAGATTTCAAATGGAAATGGAAAAACAAAAAAGAGAAGCTGAAGAAAAAAAGTTACAGGCCCAGGCTGAAGCTGAAAATAAGAGACTTGAAAAAGAAGCTGAAAATAAGAGACTTGAAATAGAGGCTGAAGGAAAAAAGTTACAGGCCCAGGCTGAAGAAAGAAAGTTACAGGCTGAGGCTGAAGAAAGAAGGTTACAAAGAGAGGCTGATGAGAGAAAAGCAAAAATGGAACATGATGAAAAAGTCTTAGCTTTAGAGTTAGAGAAGTTAAAGTTATTGAACACTGGTAATGCTAATGAGGCAAATAAGGTGTCAAATAAGACTAATGCTAAGGATTTCAAGCTTAATCTACCAGCATTTAATCCCTCAATCGATGATATAACATTTTATCTAGATAGATTTGAAAGTGCATGTAATGTGCATAATATAGATAAAACATTATATGTGTATCATCTGTCCAAGATACTTAGAGGTGATGCTTTGACTTTGTTGAGTATGGTAGATGTGCCTGACAAAAACAACTATGAGGTTGTCAGGGCGGCATTGTTAAAGAAGTACCAACTTAACGAGGACGGATATCGTCTTAAATTTAAAACCATGTTACCAGAAACTGGAGTTGAATTCTCTGAATTCATCTCAGGCATCCGTCTTACTTTTTTACGATGGGTTGAGTTGTCTAAGACAGAAAATACATTTGAAGCTCTTATGGATTTACTACTTAGAGATAAGGTTATGTCTTCTGTTAATGAAGCTTTTCTATCTTTTCTTCATGAGCGTAAGCCTAAAAACATAAAAGAAATGGAAGAATACTGTAGCCAGTATGTTACTGCGCATCCGCACATAACCATTAGTAACTCTAAGGTGAAAGAAGGTCTGCCAGTTGCTTCGGCAGCACCTTATGGCCCAAATTTTATGCGTAAATTTCAGGGTAGCCAGAAAAATTTCAATAAAAAGAGTAATCGTAATTATGCCCAGAACCATAGTGATCAATTCCAGGGTGATTCTTCTTCCCAGAACTGGAGACAACCTAATACTACACGTTATTCTACTCCGGTTAACTTTAGAAATTTTCACAAAGGTAATCGGTATAGAGGAAAATATTTTATGCAGAGACCTCAATACCAAGATAATAGAGGTTCTCAACAGCATAGAGATAGTAATGACAGTTATGGAAACTGGAACTCAAACCAGGATAAAAATTACAGTAGGGACTTTAATGATAATTGCAGAGGCAATAATGGTCGCGGTAGATCGCAACATAAGAGAAAAAAGATATCAACAGACAAACTCTGTTCAACAAGAATCTCAGGGAGCAGATAAACAGGTTAATAATGATAAAGACCATAATGCTATCGGATGCTCATCTTTTGATTTTGGTAGGGCAAATAAATGTATCCAATGCAGTACTTTATTTGATCCGAAAACCGTTAGTACTTTAAGCTGTGGTCATCCTTTGCCCGCTCTTCCTGCTAATGTTGCTCATGATGGGAGAGGTTCTCTTATATTACATAAGGGGCTAGTAAATAGTAATCCAGTCTCAGTGTTGTTTGATTCTGGATGTACTACTGTCGGCGTTAGGCAATCTCTTGTAGATCCATCCTGTGCTACAGGAAAAGTAATCAAATGTGTCACATTTGGTGGCACGTTAGAAAAGTATCCTACTGCTATAATACACATTTCTACTCCTTTCTTCACGGGAGAGGTCCACGCGTGTCTACTTCCAAACCCTATTGCGGACCTTATTATTGGTCGTATTCACGGAGTTAGGGAATGTACCCCACAGCAGATTGCTGTTTGGGAAGAGCAAAACATTGAAGCTACCAATGCGGTGGTCACAAGAGCACATGCTCTGGATCCACCTCAAACTTCATTAACTAATAATGATGAAGTAAATGACCAAGATAGTCACTTGACTATTACACGTGACTCATTTATCAAATTGCAAGAAGAAGATCCTTCTTTACAAAAATTCTTCATTCTAGCAAAAAAAGGTGATCCTAATCAGAACACTAATAGGAAATCTTGGATTTCTATGAAGAACGGCGTACTTGTACGTATGGTACAAGACTCGACTACGTCCACTCATTCACAAATTCTTGTGCCTAAGAGCATGAGATTGCAAATATTGCAACATGCTCATGACTCGCAATGTGCTGGACATATGGGTTTTTCCCGTACAAAGTCGAGGGTTCTTGCGGCTTTCTTTTGGCCATTTGTGAGCAAGGACATACGAATGTACTGTCGCTCTTGCAAAGTATGTCAGGAGGTCAAATCTAAAGGACCACGACATGCTGCGCCTATCCAGGCTGCTGACATTCCTATTCGCCCTTTTCAAAAAATGGCAATAGATATTATCGGTCCTTTTAGAATTAAGTCGGCTAGAGGACATCAATTTATCCTTACATGTGTCGATATGTGCACACGTTGGCCAGAGGCAATACCTCTCAAGAGCATCTCAACTGCTGATATCGCAGACGCTCTTTGGCTGATATTTTCTCGCTTGGGTTTTCCCGGAGAAATATTGTCAGACCATGGCACTCAACTTATATCAGACACTATGTCACAGGTAATGTCTATGCTACACATTAAAAGGTCTCTCAGCAGTATCTATCACCCAATGTCTAATGGGTTGGTCGAACGTTTAAATAGGACTCTGAAAACTTTACTTGGTAAAATAACTGAGGATCATCCTCAGGATTGGGACAGGGTCTTACCCGCGGCTCTCTTTGCGTATAGAGAGGTCCCCAATGAACATACGGGGTTTTCCCCTTTTGAACTTGTCTTTGGCGCGCAACCACGCGGCCCTATGTCTTTACTTCACGATCTAATCACTGCCGATAATATTAGCGATGAGACTCAATCTTCTTATGAGTACGTCATTGCTCTTAGGCAAAAGATCATCGAGGCATGCAAACTAGCAACTTCGTCTTCAGAATTTGCTAAAGAAAAGGCAAGGCAGTTTGCAAATAAGAATAGATGTCTACGACAACTTTGTCCAGGTGACAAAGCTCTCGTTCTACTTCCTTCAAGGGAGAACAGACTTCTAATTGCATGGAAAGGTCCATATGCAATAGTCTCCAAAATTTCTGATGTCGACTATGTTGTCGATATTGATGGAAAGCATAAAACTTTCCACATAAATATGCTCACAGAATTTTATGAAAGACCTGACTATTTGCAGCCTATTTTCCAGGCTACGGACAATTCACAAGCAACTCGTGGTCAGTACTCATCTCTGTCAGTTATACAGGATGAGGAAACTACTTTTTCTGATGTCAATCTTCCTCTTTCTATGGTCCCACTTTATTCTACGGAATCTTGGAAAAACGTGACCGTTTCTCCAAATCTTTCCGCTGAGGAACATCGACAAGTTTCTTCGATGTTGCAAACATTTCAGGATGTTCTTACAGACATCCCGGGACACACACATGTCATAGAACATGACATTGTGCTAACTGATCACAATCCTATCAGAGTCAGACCATATCCAATACCTATTCATTTCCAGTCTCAAGTCGAAAAAGAGTTGGATGAAATGATACGTTTGGAAATCATTGAACCATCCACTTCAGCATACTCTTCGTCTATGGTTATTGTTCGAAAGAAGGATAATAACATTCGCATTTGCGTAGATTATCGCAAATTGAACCAAGTTACGAAGTTCGATGCTGAACCTATGCCTTCATTAGAAGAGCTACTCAATAAACTTTCTAATTCTAGATTCTTTACCAAACTAGATTTGTCTAAAGGTTATTGGCAAGTCCCGCTAACTGAACGTGCCAAACCTTTTACAGCTTTTTCTACACCTAGGGGTTTATTCCAATGGAATTTCATGCCTTTTGGTCTTATGAACGCCCCTGCTACATTCGTACGCATGATGCGGCGAATTCTCGCATATCGTACAGATGTCATAGCATACCTAGATGATATCTGTCTATTCAGTGATTCTTGGGAAGATCATTATTTGGGTTTATACGAATTACTGTCTACTCTTCGCGAGTATAACTTGACGGCAAAACCCTCTAAAGCCTTTATAGGATTTAGCGAGATTTCTTTCCTAGGTCATCGGGTTGGTCATGGTCTTTTAAAGACAGAGGACCACAATGTTTCAAAAATACTTAACATTTCGGTCCCTAAGACGAAGAAACAAGTAAGGAGTCTATTAGGTTTGATTCAATTCTACGGACGATTCATTCCGAATCTGTCCTCCATTATGGCACCGCTTTCTACTTTATTGAAGAAAGGGTCGCCTAATCTGATCCGCTGGTCTAAAGAATGTCAATCCTCATTGGACCAGGTTAAAGCCCTATTTTCATCTCCACCTATTCTTAAGTTACCTACTATTGAGAAGACTTTTGTTCTTCGAAGTGACGCCTCGTCAACAGGGATTGGGGCAGCACTAATGCAGGAGTATTCTGATACTTTGCATCCGGTGATGTATATCTCTAGGAAATTAAACGTTGCAGAAAAGAATTACTCGGTTTTAGACCGTGAGTTATTGGCTATGGTATGGTCTATTCTGAAGTTACAAAGATTTCTTCTAGGCGCACATTTCATTGTGGAAACCGACCAGAAAGCGCTTACTGCTATTCAGAGCAAAAACTTGAAGAGCTCGAGGTCCACTCGTTATGCCATAGCTCTTCAACCATTTCATTTCTCGGTTCGAGCTATCCGTGGTTCGGATAATGTAATGGCAGACATCCTGTCCAGATGTCCACACGATTCCACATGATTCTTCTGTCATATATATATATTTCCTGATATACAGTCCAATGTTATAATGACATGTTAGTAGATTTTGTCTCACTTTTTTTTTGAGGGAAATTTATAACATTGTACCATGTAATTATCTAAGAAGGCTTAGTTAGTGATATACGGGCCAAAAGATCACTCGGCCACATTTAAATAAATTATTTTCAGGATTGTATTAAGAAATTTACCAGTTGTCTTTAAGATTTGTGTTATTGATATTTTCGCAGCACATCATTGAAGTCTGCGAGTTTATGTCCATTGTGGAACTTTGAGGATATCAAGTCCTGTCCTACATTGGGAGCGGATGATGTCCACATCTTCTTCTATTGAATGTTTTATGTCACCGAAGAGCAACACATGTATTACTTATTAATTACTGTTACTTTATATAATGTAATAATATAGTGCGGTATATTAGTAAATTACACCGCTATTTGCAACACATTGTATGATAACACATAATATATTTAATTTCATATATTGGTATGAGAATAATTTGATTGTCATTATGTTGTTGCCATCATTGTGGCGTGTGTTGGTGGCACCTTCCTGGAATATATCAGCGTATACTTAGATAAATTTTTTCTCTAAGGATCTGAGATATGATCTCAGTGTCGCTCCATGCGTTGAGCTAATTTGTTAGGTATATATCCACGCATCATACGTGCGTTAGGAGCCTAGATTTTTTCCGGCTCCAGGATTTAAAAAAAAAAAAAATGTTTCATTTTTTTTTTTCCAGGGAGGGTGCGGTAATGTTACGCACGGATTATTATTATTTTTCGTTTGTATAAACATTTTTTCATATGTATGATCATTTTTTTGACTGAAGTGTGTATTATGTTTTCTATGGTCAAAGGGACATAATCCGAGTTATCGAAACTACAATTTTTTAGGAGTTGCCTTCTCTTGTATAGAGACACGTTCGGTCTATAATTTCTTGAACGAAGCGTGACCACATCTCCTTATTTGGTAGTATCAGTCAACTATGGTAGATGTCTGAAACCTTTCTTAACGCTTCTTTTCATGACCATAAAAGGCGCGACTGTGTAAGACTTTTATCTCGAATGTTCTTCGAATCGTCTTATTGTGAACGGCAACTCAGAGATTGTCGTTCTGCGCATGTCAAAAACCGGGAGTTCGTTCTGTGTGTTCCGCCCAGTTGGGGCAGTTTAGAAATGGTTTAAGAAGCGAGCAGACGCAACTGCGTCTTGTGATTCTCTGAGGGAAATACAGTGTCTTAGTGAGTTAGTTAGCTAACTAGACTATTTCCCAGTATTATGCAGCCTGCCTGGAGGCATATGTTCATGGTTGATTTTCCGAAATAAGGTAATTCCTCTTGTATCGAACTTTATGCTATCATCTAGAGGTTCGTCATTTTGTCGCCTATTTGCTCGCCTGTGTGATGCAAAATGGAGAGGTACTTTGACTAGGATTAAGTCACCGGTATCTGTATACCTGAACTAGTTAAATATATATGGGTCGCTCTAGACCAACAAGACTATTGTCTGTGTTCCAGGATTCGTTATATCAGAGATCACGTCCAAGTCAGATGGTTAGACTTAGGAACATTATAAAGGTCGAGCTGACCTGTAGCCCATGTATGCTATTCACGTGCAGACAGTGAACGGACTTATTGTATACAACTGATCTGCTAGCATCAGAATGGGAGCATTTATTATTGTTTATGAACATTGAAGATCTGTAGCTAACACTGTTGCAGAAGTTATAGAAATTATTATTATTTATACAGCTTCACGAACTAGCACTCGATGATTGATGAATTTCTGAATCTATTGAACTGTGATGTCTTATGACGCATATATACAACAGCTATCATTGCTGACTACAGAAATTGTTTTCAATGTGCCATATCATCTTGCTGAACTCGTTAACCATGTTGATGTCATAAGTATCATGACTGTTTTGTGGCGTGCAATAAATGAAAGAAACTTATACAACGAAGTTACCCTTTCTATGACTCTACACGTCATGTTGCCTGTGTGATAACCCTGTGAACTGTTCCACTACCACATACAAAGCAACATCCTAAATCAGAGAAGACACCTACATCTTACACTTTAACACCAGGTGTCGATAAGGGTGGCAAGTTACCACTTCAGCACAAATCCACCCTTATCAAAGACGAATTACCTTTTTTCGATTTTTTTTTCACACCCATCCGGTTTTACAGAAGCATGTTAAAAATATCATGGACAGCCAAAAAGAGTAATGAGGATGTCCTGAAAGAGGCCAATGCACAAAGGACACTTATTTCACAAGTTTGAAAGAAGCAATCCACTGTTTTTGGACACATTATGAGAAGAGGAAAGATGGAATATATCGTAACAACAGTTAAGATTGAAGGAAAAAGAGAAAGGGGAAGACAAAGAGAGCAAAAACTGGACAGTTTGACATTGTGGCATGGAAAGAAGTCAACAACAGAATTGATAAATTATACTGGAGACAGGAAGTTGTGGAGAGACATGGTCTCCTACGCCACTAGGCACGGTACTTGAAGAAGAAGAAGAAGAGCATGGTTTTCACTCACTATGGCGCATGGTGTCATTACTGTAATAAGTCCTTTTGGTGAAGCTTGCAGTAAAACATGAATCTCATTGGTACCCTTTTCATTAAATGCTAACATTAGGGACCCCAAGATGCAGCAATAGTGAATGCAGTCAGCAACCCGTAGCTGTACTGCTTGCATCAGGACCAGCGAACCAGAGCTGGTCAAGACCGCACTCCACCTCCACGTGGTGGTCCTGGAAACAGTCTGCAGCAGTGCAGTCTGGCTGAGCGAGTGCGGATCGCAATGGGAAGGCAAACCCGGTCCCTAAAAAATGCCATGCTGAAGTCGGATGTGTCGACCGAAAGGTGCAGATATCACAGCTTAGGCGTAAACAGACACAACGCAACCACCGTCCTTTTCAGGGCGAACGAAGAAGAAGAAGAAATGCTAACATTGTGCGAAAAATGTGAAGCTATTTATGTGTGTGTTGTAATGTTGTTTATTTTATTATTATTCCGCATTCAGCTTAGATCATTGGCTAGGAGATCATATGTATTAATTTCCTCCTCCTGTTAACGATGAGTGTACTAAGTGATACGAGAACCTAATAGAAAGATAAACAAATACAGCAATCAACCCAGAGAAGCGACATACCTACTTAATCATTCCTATTGCACTTAGAGTGTAGAAGGTTAAACAGGGTGAGAGATGAAACAGCAGAATTAATTATTCAATATGATTGTCGATAAGATAACAATCGCAATAAAAAGCCAAGTGACAAATTTGTAAAAGTGCTATGCGGTTAATATAACTATAAAGAAATTTGTGGGTATAGTCAACTCTGAGAATAGACGTAACAAGAAAGCTTATAAATCATCATCATTACCTTAAAATTCCGTAAGGAACATTGGCTTCCAACAACCGCATACCAAGTCCTCCTCTCACGTATTATCAGGTCATGGTTTTTTCAAGTCATTATCATCCTTTTAATGTATGTCTTCAGTTCTCTTCCCCAGGTGAAAAAGGGAGGGGGGAGGGGGGAAATGGGGTCTACCTCGGTTTCTTTTTCCTTGGAGATTCTAGAATAAAGACTGCCTGGTAATGTTAACAACATGTTTCCTCAAGGTGTGTCCTGTCCATTTCCAGAGTCACAATCTTTTATTCCACTTGCACTTGTCTAGTTGTTGTCATCAGTTCTACATTGATGATCTTGTCATCAGTTCTACATTGATGATCTTGTCATCAGTTCTACATTGATGATCTTGTCATCAGTTCTACTGTACATTGATGATCTTGTCATCAGTTCTACATTGATGATCTTGTCATCAGTTCTACTGTACATTGATGATCTTGTCATCAGTTCTACATTGATGATCTTGTCATATGATTTCAGCCCTTGTGTCTGGGCAAACACTAGTATATCAAAGTCTGAAACTTCATGAATGTTTTTTCTTGTAAAACTTATAAATAATCAATCAATACCCTTTAGCTCCCCAAGGAGCATAGGCCTTCAACAAACACATGCCAAGTTCTCCATTTGACTTGTCCCTTGTTTGTTGAAGTTTTTTGGTAAACAGATGTCTTACGGGATGGGTTAACCAGCCCCACGCTCAACCCTCCTTCAATCAATCAATACCCTTGTAGCGAGAGGAAAGATATAATGATAGTGATATTATCCTGGACAAATAGATGTATCAGATGATACCAGGATAGTGCCAGATAAGATACTGGTCTTATAAGAAATACCCCATTCTATGAAAAGAGTAATAGTGTATCGACATCAAAGGTATAGTCAAGCTGTATAGGTTCCTAGATGAGATGGTAATGTGCTATCTAGATTCCTATGGGCTCCTCTCCAGAATAACATTATATAATGACTTTCTTAGGGGTAATTAACTGACCAACAAGAATTATGAACCAAATTTAAATAATTCGATAAAGAAAAATTATGGGTCACTTTCATATATATATATATATATATATATATATATATATATATATATATATATATATATATATATATATATATATATATATATATATATATATATATATATATATATATATATATATATATATATATATATATATATATATATATATATATATATATATATATATATATATATATATGTTATATATATATATATATATATATATATATATATATATATATATATATATATATATCTATATATATCTATATATATAATATATATATATATATATATATATATATATATATATATATATATATATAACATAATATAGTTTGATTTCACTGTTTTCTTGCTTCCTGATGGAATCTGTGTCTACTTTTGTGCTTTCTTGAATAAATGAATTGTTATGAGTAAAATTCATAACACGTCTGTCGATATCAAAATGGTTCGACAAAGAATTCACGTTTGTTTATTATCGGTTGCCCTGGGTAACAGGAAGTTACGTCATTGCCTTGAGATTGAGTTCGCAGACGTTAAGGTCGGAATCCCCAAAAGTGGGCAATCGTCTGCTAGGGTCTTCTGTGTGTTTCATTGTGGCAAGAGGACGAATGTCTCTGAGCTCCCGAGAATTATATGATTTCATGACATATTCCTATGATGTTCCATCACTAGATCGTCCATATACCTCCTTGAGATGAAGCTAGTATATTTGTGAAAGGAATGTGAAGAACGTGAGTTGAACTAAATTAAAATGTGTAAATCTGTCGAGGACAGTGTTCTAGCTACAGACGGTACAGAGCTATACTAAAGACTGTAGATGTGACTGTTGCGCACATATTCTTTTGTGTGGCGCACAGATTACGCATACAAATGAAAAATGTATTTATTTGTCTGATAAAAATATATTTATCTTTGAATTCACGATTTTCAGTCTAGAGGGACAGAACTCAGATTTGGCGATGTGTATTCATTTTGTGAGTTATCCGTTCTTGTATCTTTGCTGAATATCGAATAGCGTAGAAATCTAGGTTTGCAGCGATCTATTCTTTGTTTGGTTAGAAATAGATTGTTCTTGCTTCAGAATATCTATGACCCGAATCTATGTGTAGTTCTTGTCTAGGTAGGACGAGTATGTCTTTTATCTTAATATCTTTGTATGTCTAAGTCGAACTATATCTTTGGTGTCGAACTTGGGGTCATAGGTTGTTCGGCGGATGTGTCGCTAAGAAGGGAGGTGAGAAGGCCCCGCCCTGTTGGACCTAGATGAAGGCGGTCTGAAGATTTGTCTTGAGCTCTGTGGTTCCTTTTGGGGAAAGGAGATTGTTTATCTCTATGATTGAGTTATCAGAGATTCTTCCCCAGTGTTGATTCTTGACGCCAAGGAATGGCGTGCGTTATTCGCGTTATTCGCTGTTGTGTTTTTCCTGAGAAATAAGGTAAAACAGACATATTGAACCTTTCGTCATATTCAGCCAGGTCGACATGCTATCGTCTGCACAGGCGTTTGATTAGCGATGTTAAGACGACATATTTGCTTGCAGTTATATATATATATATATACATTTTATGTCGCAACATGATTGAACAGGATATGCAGAGTCTAATTTACATATATTTATGAAAGGAACAGAGCCTATGATCATGCTTCGTCATTACCTTTGTTGTGAGCGAAATTCAAAGATGGAGCCATTTTTGGACTCCAAGTTTCAATCTTATAAAATCATCGATCGAGAACAGGAATGTCCTTAATATCAGACGATGATATCGAGATCTGCGTACTATTATATGAAAACCCACTACTGGTGGTTTGACATTGTATTCATAAATTCATTTACTGAATTTTCGGCCTGAAAGACTTAGACGAGGTTCTTACAGGGAACCATGAGTAAACATTGGTTCTTAACTGACGCGATTTGTCAGTAAGGCCTGAGATTATACATATGTGCTGAAATACTGAGTGCTTGTCTACTGACATTACATTGAACTGTTATGCAACATGAATGCCCAGGTGATAGTGCATTGCATTGATCAATATTATGATGATTTATGCCAGCCTGTCTGATGTTTCCTGTTCCTGTGTCGTCGAAGTGTGTGTCCATTAAATGCAAGAAAACGTAAACAGTAGTTCGTCTTACACTTCATGCCACGAGTGAGTGAGATTGCCCTATTGTCAACTCTCAGAACATTTTCCACCATTCGCGTACTGTTTGTATCCTCATTCCAAAACAATACATCACTGCTTAGGTCGAGTTGACCTGTGTTTGTCTTCACTGTGACAACACCCCTTCGAACACGATTGTAACCATACAACCAACACTGGTGACCGAAGGTTAGACTTTATCAACACTGATCTTTATCAAGTGGAAAAGAGGGATTATCAGTGACACCATAATATATATGGATTTCAGATTATCTTTGTGGATCAACGTTGAGTAAAAATAAACAGTGTATTGATTGTCCACTTGGCCTTTGTGGTGACAGTAATAATTTGAGTTGAATGGCTGTGTGCGGGGTCTACCATTTCTACCACTAGGTGATATTGGCCAGAGTAACAAGATATTTACTCATTCTATAAATAATAATATAAAGACACCCAACAGCTAAAAATGGGAGTCTCAAGCGGGGATCTGAATCAAATATAAAATACTCATGTGAGGAGTAATTTTTTAAAATTGCTGGACTTTGTTTTCTAAAAAAAATCAGAAATTTTCAAAATGGCGGTGTGTGTCGTCTGCTGACCTGTGTAGGGTTGAAAGAACATTAATTGCTGTCCTATTTTTAAGTGTCGACTTCAGAAGCTGAAGTTATTGAAGCGAAAAGTCTTTCCTAAGAAATTTGCATTGTCAACTTGACGTTTTATGCCCGATGTTGGCCTTCAATCAGGATTTATTCACCAAGTATATCAAGAAGACGACGGACAAAATGACAGTCTTTTTCGTGTGCGCAGATGGTGATTTCCAAACCTAACCTTGTCTACACGGAGTCTGTTTCATCTTTCCTTGGGAAGGAGGCGATAACCAGGAGGATCTTTATTTTTGGCATTCAGATAAGTATATTTAAAGTTACATACAGCATGTGATGCTGAGAATCTTGTTTGCCAGAGTTCTTTTTCTATGTTCTATGTATTTTCTTTTTTATATGTTCCAGTATTAAGTGGGAGGTTGGAGGGACTCATGATTTTTTTCAATACCTCATTTGTATGGTCGAGAAAGTTCATGGGCGTTCTTTAGTTTTTTTGTATCTGATTTCTTCAAATTAAGGGGGCGGCAAACATAGCTGAGTCTTACTGCCTTAATTGAATTAACCAGATCCAATATCTGTCTAGTTGTTAAGGTCCTGTTAATTAGCAACTTTGTTATTGTTGTAAAGTTAATTGTTATTTTTTTTAGTTTTTCTACATTATTGTTTGTGAGATTGTTGGCCTTACGTTGCTATCCTTCAGTTATTAGATGTCATATATGTTGTGACATTGGGCTTGTCTTGTCATAAGTGTGATAGAGCTGAATTTTTTTTCATTTGTTCCATAATTCATACATTTCTGCCTTGTTTCATCAGTAGTATTATCTTGATTTAGCTCTTGTCACTGTATTCTGTCATCTTGTTTGTATCTATTGTTTTTTGCTCCTATTTTTACATCTAATATTACATGCAGTTAATTGATTTTGAGTGGTGAAATAATTGTTGCTAATATTGCTCACATGTTCTTGATATAATATTTAAATTGTTATTGGACCATTTGGAGTCATAATAATTGTGAATTAAGAGGAATAAGATGAACAACATTTTCTACATTGGAAGATCTGGAATATGCAGATGACATTGCACTACTAGCACATTCACATCAACACATCCAGGAAAAAACGGATAGACTCAATAAGTTTAGCCAGCAGGTTGGCTTGAACATCAATTTAAAGAAGTCTGAGATCATGACACTCAATGTGAGCAACCCTGAGCCCATATCAGTAAGGAATCAGCAATTGGTACAGACAGATACCTTCACATACCTAGGAAGCATAGTAACACCAGATGGCGGGGCAGGCAAAGACATCAACATCAGAATGAATAAGGCAAGAACAGCCTTCTTTAGCCTAAACAACATCTGGAAGTCCTCCCAATACAGCACAAGCACAAAATTAAGATTATATCAGAGCTGTGTGCTTTCTGTGCTTCTCTATGGTGCGGAATGCTGGAGAGTTACAGAGAAGGAAATGTCAAAATTGTCCTCTTTTCACACAACATACCTAAGAAAAATTCACCGAATCTTTTGGCCGAATACCATCACTAACCAAGATCTGCTTACTCGTAGCAAGCAAGAGGACATGCACACCATCATAGCTGGCAGACGCTGGAGCTGGGTTGGTCATGTCCTCAGAAGAGACCCCGATGCCATCACAAGAACAGCTATGCTTTGGACCCCTGAAGGAAAACGAAAGAGAGGCCGACCAAAAACAACCTGGCGGAGGACTGTGGAGGCTGAGATGCAAAGAATGAACCAGAGTTGGGACACTGTACGAAGGATCGCCACCGACCGAGCAAAGTGGAATCAATTTGTTGTTGCCTTACAAGACGCCACTAGGCGTGATGGCCACTGACTGCTTTGACGGTCGGCGGCTAAGGATCAAAGAAGAAGAAGAATGGCTACCTTGCAGTATTTTATGAAGATTGGAAAAGAATTTGGTATGGAGGGTAAAGCTTTGAGGACTTATGCAGATAATGAACTCAGAAATCAAAAAAAATTAGATAGAGAGGAAAAAGCTGAAGAAATGGCCGAGAAAAGGAGAGAAGAAAAATTAGCTTAGAAAAGGAGACAAGATATTGGCTCTTGAACAAGAGAATAAAAGAAGAGAATATGAACTGGAAGAAAAACAATTGGCACATGCACAGGGTGCATAACAAGCTCAGGCTGAAATAAAAGCACAACAAGAGCTTGAGGAAAAGAAATTTGCCAGTGCTCAGAACTTGAGAATGGCAGAACTTGAGTTGTAAAAGTTGAGACTTCAACTTCCACAGGCTAACCCAGTGAATTGTGAGGCTGGAAGAAAAGACCATGCTTCCACCTTTAAGCTCAATTTGCCAAAATGTAACTCAAATATAGACCATATTTCATGCTTCTTAAATAGGTATTAAACTTATTGCCAAGAGTTTAAAATTGATAAAGCTACATGGCATAGTAGGCTGATGACTTTATTGGTGGGTGAGGCTCTTACTGCAGTCTGTACAATGGATGATCAGACCAGAAATGACTATGAGGCTGTAAAAGCCTTGTTGCTAAAGAAGGATCAATTGGATGAAAATGGCTATAGGTTGAAGTTTAAATCATTATTACAAGATTCAGCTAAGGATGTTACTGAATTTGTCTCATGTATTAAGCTTTACTTTTCTAGATGGTTTGATTTGTCAAAATGTGAAAAAACGTTTGAGGGGCTAGCTGATTTGATTCTAAGAGACAAAGTGTTGTCTTCAATCAGTGGTCACTTTTTATCATTCCTACAGGAAAGAAAAGCTGAAACATTATCGGCTTTGGAAAATCTTGGTCGACAATATCAAATTGCACATCCGGGTAGGAGCCTTAGCAAAAATAACATTAAGGATTCCTTGCCAGTGGAATCTGCTAGGACTGTAATGTATAATTCACCTAGACAGAGGTCCAATAGTATGGATAGAAACTATCGAGTAAATCGAGATCTTAACAATGGCCATTACAGGGGGAAATATTATTTTAATAAAAAATCACAACAGCCTCAAAGAAATTATAACTCATATGATGAGGGATTTTTTTCCTCCACAATCATCCTTCAGGTCTAGTGAATATCAAAACAGAGGTGGATATAATTTCAGATCAGGCAGAGGTCAAAGGTCATTTTACAGAAATAATGACAATTCATTTAATAACAGAGGTTATCAACAAAACAATAACTCTAGACAATCAAGGAACCCTGAACTTTCTAATGCCGTGGTGCATCACAGTGATAATAATCCAGTTCAGAATACTAATGGTGTCTTTCATGCAAATGCATGTAGTGTAGACTTATCTAACAGTACGAATTGTTCTGAATGAAACTCTTTATTTTAGCCAGAGGGAGTCCCAAGGCTCCTGTGTGGACATCCTTTGCCAGTTATGTCCTCGTATGATAGAACAGGTTCACTGGTATTTAATAAGGGTTTGGGAACAACCAACTTGTTTCACTTCTCAGGGACACAGTGTGCACTACGATTGGAGTGCGCAGGTCGTTAGTGGATCAATTGGATTATACAGGCAGAGAAGTTAAATGCATTACATTTGGTGGCACAGTGGAATACTATCCCACGGCAGAAGTGTTTTTGGATACCCCTTACTTTACAGAAAGGACTCTCGTGTGTTTCTTGAATAATTCTATTGCAGGAATAACCTTGGGAAATATTCTTGGTCTTCGTGAGTGTACTAAGGAACATATTGTGAAATGGGAACAACAGCATCTGATAAGTGCAAATGCTGTTACGACCAGAGCTCAGGCTCGTGCTGAGTTACATAATCACAACCAAATTGATAATGTCGTAGATGAGGTAATGAATTATGAGAGTGAGACTGAAAATATGGGGACTGATGAAGAGAATAAAGATGAGGAGGAGGAAAGTGATGATAATCTACAGGGGGAACTTATTGATAAGGATTCATTCATTCAGAGACAGAATGATGATGATTCCTTGAAGACATTTTTTCAGGTTGCAAAATCAGAAGATGTGGTGGTGGATGATAATTCTATACATTGGTACACTTTAAAGAATGGAATTTTAATTAGAAAGTTCCAAGATTCCATATCTGTAAGAAAACAGATCACGATACCAGCTTGATTTCGCCCATTCATTTTACGACATGCCCACGATATGAATTGTGGAGGTCATTTGGGAATTGCTAGAACAAAACAGAGGGTTTTGTCGTATTTTTTTGGCCTGGAGTGACAAAAGATGTCAAAGCGTTTTGTCGCACATGTAAAGTTTGCCAAGATGTGGCAACGAAAAGCCCCAAACATAATGCGCCTATCCAGGCATCAGATATATCATTGCGTTCTTTCGCAAAGATGGGTATTGACCATATTGGTCCATTATCAGTCACGTCAGCTAGAGGTCACCAATATGTGCTGACCTGCATTGATATGTGCACACGCTGGCCAGAGGCAATTCCTCTTAAGTCTATTTCGACTGTTGACGTAGCTGATGCTCTATTTTTAATTTTTAGTAGATTGGGTTTTCCCAAAAACATTCTATCAGACCGGGGAACTGAATTCGTCTCTGACGTCATGAAACAGGTGACGAAGGAATTTGATATTAATTGTTCTTTAAGCTCGGTCTATCACGCCGCTTCAAATGGTAAAATTGAAAAACTCAACCGCTGTTTGAAGCAGATGTTGGGCAAGCAAAGTTACTACTTGATACCCGCAAGATTGGGATAGAGTATTACCTGCAGGATTGTTCGCATATTTCGAAATACCTAACGAACATACCGTGTTTGCGTCATTTGAGTTAGTCTTTGGTGCTAAACCCAGAGGACCTATGTCCATTTTAAAACAATTGTTGGTTGGAGCTGGCATGAATGAAGATGTTCAAATCTCTCAGCAATATGCTGTTAACTTGAGGAAAAAATTATCGACGCATGCCAAATAGCCGTGGAGGCGTCCGAAAAGGCGAAATTGAAGGCTCGATTGTTTGTGAATCAAAACAGAAAACTACGCCAATTATGGCCAGGTGATGAGGCCTATGTGTTACTACCAAATAAGACAATAAATCACTTGTTTCGTGGAGAGCACCATATACAATTGTTGAGAAATTGTCAGATATTGACTACATTTTTGTCTATAAATGGAAAGGAATAAACCTTTCATATGAACATGCTACAGCAATTTCTTTCTCGTCCTCCGCATCTAAAACCAGTCTTTGAAGCTATCGACGAATCTGTTGATCGTCGCTCTTCCTTAGCGGTAATACAGGAAGAGTTGTCGGACTTACCTGATGGTGCTGAACCACTTTTATCTTAACCAAATTTATCTTTTTTGTCTACTGAGATTTGGAAATATATTTCTATTACACCAACTCTTGCTTCTCACCAGAAGGATCAGATTTCTCTGTTACTACAATCTTTTTCTGATGTGCTCACGGATGTTTCTGGGCATACTGATATAATTCAACATGATATCCTGCTAACAGATTTCCGACCTATCAAACTGAAACCATATCCTATACCTATTCATCTGCAATCACAGGTACAGGAAGAAATCAAAGAGATGATAAAGTTAAATATAATTGCTCCAACACATTCTCCATACAGTTTTCCTACGGTCTTAGTTAAGAAGAAAGACAAATCCATTCGGATTTGCATAGATTTCAGGCGTTTAAATGCCGTGACTATCCAAGATGCAGAACCATTACCATTGTTAGATTCTCTTCTTGATAGATTAGCTACAGCTACTTTTTTTTACTAAATGTGACTTGTCAAAAGGCTATTGGTAGGTGCCATTATCAGACAAAGCTAAAACGTATACAGCTTTTGCTACACCTCTAGGTTTGTTTCAGTTTAATTGTATGTCTTTCGGTCTCGTTAACGATCCTGCTACCTTTGTTCGCATGATGCGCAAACTTTTCTCTGATCGGGATGACTTAATTACGTATATCGATGATATTTGTCTTTTTCATCAATCTTGGGAAGAACATGTTCCTGGAATTCAGTGATTGTTGAATACCTTGCGTCTTCATAATCTTACTGCTAGACCTTCCAAAACAAGAATATGATTCACTGAAATTTCTTTTCTTGGTCATAAAGTAGGAAGTGGTTTTCTTAAACCGGAAGATTCAACTATCTCTAAAATCTTGAATCTTGAAATTCCTAGAACTAAGAAACAGGTTCGCAGTCTGTTAGGCTTAGTGAATTTCTACAGAAAATGTTTGCCTAATTGTTCGAAAATTACCTCAGTTCTGTCTTCGTTGTTGAAAAAGAACTCGCCAAACAAAATTGTTTGGTCACATGTCGTTGACGTCTCTTTAAATGTACTAAAATCACATTTTTCAAAATCACCAATTTTGAGATTACCTGACGCTCGATTTCCTTTTACCCTCAGAGTAGACGCCTCTTTATCAGGAATGGGAGGAACGCTTATGCAAGAGTTTGAAGGTTGTATGCATCCAATACTATATGTCAGTAGAAAATTGACGCCTACTGAGCAAAAGTATCCCATTGTCGAGAGGGAACTGCTGGCGATTGTCTTTTGCTTCTCCAAACTTCAACGTTACCTTATGGGAGCGAGATTCACCTTGGAGACGGACCAAACAGCGCTGTCATATCTCAAGACAGCTAAATTCTAAAATGAGAGAGCTGCCAGGGCTTCTCGCACTTCAGCCTTACGACTATGACATTAGAGCTATCAAAGGAAGACAGAATGTCATGGCTGATGTCCTGTCACGCTGTGTGAAGGACCCTATATCACCAATTAACGCTGTAAATGCAGGTGACTTATGACGTTGAAACTAACCTATGAACTGATTTCGTGATATGGTGATCCATTAACTATTACAGTTATAATGACGTGTTGTTTTGACACTACTACAGTTGAATCAAAAGTCTAAGAATGGAGGATACCATAACATGCTGTAAGCTACCAATGCTATGAACTAGTTTACATGTTCGCATTTTAAAGAAAAAGTCTGCAGTGACTTATGTGACAGTATTCATACGATTAATCGGTTCACACGGCACATGATGTTGATGAATGCTTAAATGCTCAAGATCATGTAGTATCTCCTTCAACTCAGCTCATTACGTACATATATCGTACCTTAATGACAGTGCTCATATTCGATCTATCAGCTAACGCACACAAATTATGTGGATTGTTGAAAATGTTATGACTTGAACATATTTCGTACGGACATGTAATGTCATTTTTAATTGGAATTCCGACGTCTACAGATAAAGGGACATAACTCTATAATGACTCGCATAATCAAGGTTAATAATAAAAAAAATTTCCTATCTGATGGTTTTTTCGATTTGTAATTTCTTGGATATTAACATTTGGATTCGCACGGACACACTATTGCATGGAAGCCAATCATGGATTGTGACTATAATTTATTTGGACATATTTTAAGAGACTTTGTGCGATAATTGATCAATGAATAGAATACCATTACATTACACATGTTAAGTACTGTGCTTAAAATTGAGTGATATTTAATTATAATTCGCCAGACTTGGTTTGATCTTTGATACAAATTATTTTCACACTCATACTATATTTGAATCAATTTATGGCTAATAGGAAATACTATTATCGATTCGTACAACACACAGACATAGTCTTATCTATTGCTCACACAAGTGTGTTAGATACAAGATTACAATTGTTCTCTTAACATCACTATGTTATGTTGATGACATGTACTTTACAGATACACATATTTTTAATCTTTTAACGGATAAGATTGCAGTCATTCACTTTCTTGGTTGATTGTCTGCCTCATTTCATCTATTGTTGCTATTACATAGTTGTATTAATTTTAATGCTTTGCATTATGACTAGTGATTAATATGAGATTAATTGACTACTGGTACTGGACATGACAGATAGATGTTATTGGACGGTGTGAGGTATGAGAGTGCATGGATTGCTACCATCATTTTTTAATATGTTGAGTATTTTTAGTATGGCCACCTCACATTGTTGTTAAAACGATTTATGTCCTTTGTAGTCAATGGCTTTAGTGTTCTTTGCTAATGTCCACACATTGGGTGTTTAATTCCTACTCTGTGGCACAAACCTGGGTGCTATGCTAAGTTCATACTAACAGTGAAATTTGATGATACCATCTTTCACTCTCGTGATGTTATACTCACACCCCAGAAATAATGAAAACTTCGTTTGCATTATTTTACGGGGAGGGAGTAATGTTATGAGTAAAATTCATAACATGTCTGTCATTATCAAAATGGTTCGACAAAGGATTCATGTTTGTTTATTATCGGTAGCCCTGGGTAACAGGAAGTTATGTCATTGCCTCGAGGTTGAGTTCGCAGACGTTAAGGTCGGAATCCCCAAAAGTGAGCGATCGTCTGCTAGGGTCTTCTGTGTGTTTCATTGTGGCAAGTGGACGTATGTCTCTGAGCTCCTGAGAATTATATGATTTCATGAAATATTCCTATGATGTTCCATCACTAGATCGTCCATATACCTCAGTGAGATGATGCTAGTATATTTGTGAAAGGAATTATGATTTCTGTGAAGAACGTGAGTTGAACTAAATTAAAATGTGTAAATCTGTCGAGGACAGTGTTCTAGCTACAGACGGTTGTCGTAGATTTTATTGAGATAGGTTGAAGATGTTTAAGGTCCCGTCTGAGCAGAGGTGATAATGGTAAACTATGTGAGAATAAGTTGTAAGAAATAGCTTTTTTTTCCACAAGGGGGTGAGAGTGTAAGAGAAAGGACAGTCTCTGGATTGAGTAATTGCTCTAACCCCAGCCTATCTCACGACAATATTTAACTAGACTCCCTTTCTCTCCTGGTACATATATATCAGTTACACTTCACTTACATATACACAATTCTGTGACATAATACGTACAGACGTGAACCAAGCTATGGATAACATATACTGGGCAGGGGTTTGACCAACACGATAACTGATGTTTATTATCTTAAAGAAATCACATACAACAATATTATCTATCAGGGTATAGTTTACAGACATAATAATTTATTAAAATAGGTTCTCCTCTACTGTAAAGGAATCTAAAAGTAGATCCCGACAGAGATAATTAACACAAAACATTCCAGTTAATCATACTATATATAGGGATCGACGATAACGAAAAAAAACCAAGACTCTAGTCAATCTATCCTGAAACAAAGAAGACAAGAAAATGATATAACAGTATTTGCGAACCCGAAAAGACTGAAGTGAGTATAATGATTATACAAAATATGAAATATTCATTTCTCTTTCTTACAGTCTGTCAGTCTGTGGCCACAAGTAATCAGCAATCACACTTACCTACTACTCTTTAACACATCTGTGTATCTTTGACATATTTCAGGGTGGTGCTATCCAAGGGACCCCAGTTCCTCCAAGAATGATTAATTTTTTCCTAATGGGGAACGTCCGCTTAAATAATGCTAATATTATGTGTCAAAAATTCACGTCTATAATGCAGGTAAATATATATTGCGATCAAAAATGTTCACCATGGGCAGCACACAGATAACCGATATTTAAGGAAAATGTCTGGTGGGTACACTATTAGAAAACTAAGGATAAGCAAAGGTTCTCATATGGACCGTCAAATCCACTTGAGAAAAGAAAAAAACTACGATATGTCTTCTATATATATAGAAATTTGGCACATCAGTTTTTGAACAATATGGGTAATTTCATTCTGATTTTTCTATTCTTTACAAATGTCTTATGTGGGGACTTTCTCTTGTAAGAAAAACCACAAGAGTTTAGAAATTGAAGAATGTAGCTATTCAACTGAGCTACTTATCTGAAACAAAGTCCTTCCTAGGCCTCGTACAGCAGTATGATTGGGATAGAACCCCACAGCACTGCGGGTCCTCTACTCGTCAAGATGACACAGTTAATGGAACTATTTAATATGCAAAAAATCTCTGACAAAACGTTAAGAGCATCTAATTGCACTTGACACTCTGGTCAATAAAGAAGATTGTGTATGACACTCAGGGCAGGATATAACCTGAAACAATATATACAACCTACGTAGTATTGCTCATTGTCTCCTTAGCCAGACAGGAGGTAATATGAGGCAGTTCAGACACGCTGTGGTTAATTACAAGAGACATATTAAGTCACGAATAACACAATTTGTTCGAGTTCTTGCACAATAGTTCAAAAATTCACTTGTTACAGTAATAATTTGAGTTGAATGGTTGTGTGCGGGGTCTACCATTTCTACCCCTAGGTGATATTGGCAAGAGTTTTACATATAAAATCATATAGGCCTTATGGTAATGCATTGACTGTGTCATATATCAAATCATAATACATTCGTAGAAAAAATCAATCTGTTATAGGAAACAAAGTCCTTCCTCCAGTTTTGGATAGTCCACAGTTTCCAGCAAGCATATCTTCTAAGACGCTTTGTGTATGACCAGGGCAATAAACCTGAAACTATATACTACGTAATCCTCATTCGTTCCTACCAGACAGGAGGTAATTGAGGCAGTTCAGACACGCTGTGGTTAATTACAAGAGACATATTAAGTAATGAATAACACAATTTTTTTCCTCCAGAAATTCAGCGCAATGATTTGTTTCAATAAAATCATATAGGCCTAATATTATCAAATTACAGAAAATCAAATAGACATTCATTTATTCCTTTCCATATATATTGCTCAATCCATATTAATATATAAACTAAACCTACACACTTCGGGTTTTCCTCCAGAAATATATACATATAATATATATATATATATATATATATATATATATATATATATATATATATATATACATATATTTAATTAACATCTCGCTTACCCTCAATCACAGACAGGCTTTTAATGGTTACAAGTCTGCTCACACTTCTGCAGATGGCAACGGAGTTGAAATAACTGCTTGTGCTCTGTGTTTGTAGTTTGAAATAGGCGGCGAGTGTGTCTGTGTCATGCGTTCTCTCCCCTTTTATAATGGCCTTGCGGATGTACGAGGTGACAACTGGACCAAGGTACGTTTGCATGCATCCAAAATCTTGTAGTCAAGGCAAGCATGTGCTTAGATAGTAAATCAAAAATTATTATGGAATCCTTATATCTGCACCGATTTCTTCCATCTTAAGCGTATTTTACTCACATGAATGAGGTCTATCACTATGGGTATCCATTTTATCCTATAGTTTATCCGATTTTTCACTGGAGCAGCCGAAACATGGAAAATCACAACATGGTTCATGTTCCACTGTCTTCTATTCATAATAATTTCGGCTCCACAACACATCCAATGAATCTATTGCTATCTATCTAAAGCTAATGATCCCTATTATCGAATTGGGTCTTTCTTTATCTAGGTATTCCATGCTTAGTTGCACACTGTCCTTCCGAAATATCCTTAATATTTACACTTTCGTTTCCTCCATGTCTAGCGATCTTCCGACACTTTTTATACCAAGCTGGCTTTTCATTGATCAGTTACATCCACGGGGTTTGTACGGTGATAATTTTTGAATGATGCCGAGATATGAATCAGACTTCATTACAATCATTTAGCTCCCCGAGGAGCATAGGCCTTCTACAAACACATGCCAAGTCTTCCAGTCCTGTGCCATCAGCTCAAGTTCTTTCCATGTTTTCCTCATCATTTTCACCTCTGTATCCAGTTCCTTCTCCATGTGTTTTTGTTCTACCTCTGCTTCTCTTTCCTTGTGGATTCCAGAACAAGGACTGCCTTGTAATGGTATCAACAGGTCTCCTTAATGTGTATCCTATCCATCGCCAGCGTCTTCTTCTCAACTCTTGTTCCACTGGCACTTGTCTGGTTCTTGTCATCAATTCCACACTTGTGACTTTGTCATACCATTTCAGTCCTTCTATTCTACGCAAGCACCCGTTTATAAAAGTCTGTAGCTTTGTGGTTGTTGTTTTTGTTGCTCTCCATGTCTCAGAGCCATACAATAGGACTGATTTCACATTTGAGTTGAAGATTCTTATTTTCGTGTTGGACTTGATTTCTCTGTTTCTCCATATGTTTCCCAATGCAATGAAAGCTCCTCTTGCTTTTTGTATTCTTATTTTGATATCATTGTTTGTTCCTCCA
This sequence comes from Oreohelix idahoensis, assembly GCA_024509875.1. Lineage (NCBI taxonomy): Eukaryota > Metazoa > Mollusca > Gastropoda > Stylommatophora > Oreohelicidae > Oreohelix > Oreohelix idahoensis. The sequence continues at coordinate 53,600 of JAMPIV010020648.1, read as the reverse complement.
ACTCTGTCAATATTACTGCCAAGATATGTGTACGATTCTACATCTTTTAGTGGTGTTTCTTCAAGTTCAACCTTGTTATCATTTCTTGCATTTATTCTCAGTCTTCGTCTTTTCCCTGTGTATTTTCAGACCCATTTGTTCTGACCTCTCATCGATAATTTTCATTTTCACTTGCATCTGATTATCGTTATGGGATAGAAGAGCCAAGTCATCTGCAAAATCCAGGTCATCAAGCTGTTTAGTCAGATTCCCTCCGTAGCCATTTTTTACGACAAGCCTGGTAGGGTACAGTGTTATTATTCTTTCCTCCTCTTTCCGGCCCCGGTAACACACGGGTGAAAACTTATAAATATGGTCTACAAATGCTGACATATCACATTCAGTGACCCTTTCCGTTTTCGCTCAAGGCTCTGCCACTGCAGATGGTCCATTTAACAGACAGCGTGTTTCTAACTCACCGAAGGGCTCTTGCAGCGGTAGTTCCTGTAGTAATCTGTTTTATAATGATGAGTTGCCAGCCCCACGTACAGCTTAAAATTAGTCAGTTTCTATGTCAGGTATGATGGCGCACTAATAATATTTGCTCGCGTCTCCTCAAAGACTCCAGACAACGAAGTGGGATGTACGCAGAAATAACGTTACCCTAAAATCTAGGATGTATTTCTGTTTTTGCCAAAGAACTTTGGAGCTATCTGTTGGGAGCTGCTCTGGTGTGCGTAAACTACAATTAAATTTTTTGTTCAAATTGGTTTGGGTACCACAGAGCGCTCCAATTAAACGTAGGTTGTTGCATGATGTCACTTAGTAAGATTGACGAAGTAAGCAAGTTGTCAAGCATGACGCATGGTTCGTTACCAGGGTCTTTTGTGTGAGTCCTTCGAGGTGTCTAGACGTGTCCGGCGCAGGAGAGTTTTTCTGTGGAATCGCATCACTTACATGAAGAAATATTATATGTCCGTCACTGGATGTGGAGGTGCGGATGCAAGTATCGAGTATCAGTGTGGATATAACAATTTATGATTTATACATCTGCATCTAGGTGTGAACGTCATTCATTGGGCACATAATGTATAAAACATGTCCGTCCGTTTCACCAGTCTTTCGAGCATGATTATCAATGTGTTGTAAGGTTGAAAGTTGAGTGTTCTCTTACCCCAATCACCTAGAATTTAGCTATCACAATCAAAACCCAGCATACGTGGGACGTACATAGATATAACGCTGCTCTAAAATCTAAGATGTAGATCGATTTTTGCCAAAGAACTTTGAATCTATCAAACGTGAACGCTGCTGCACTGTTAATTGTAAGAACCGCATGAACAAACTACAATTAAGATCGTTGATTACTTTGAGCCTGATGTAGTTCGGGGGTTGGGTTAGGTGGGGGGAGAGGGGGGGGGCGGTGGCTTTTGAAGAGACCAAGAAAGAAGACTGCCCTTGATCCATTTAGCTTGTCGTTGGAGGTGACAAATGAGGTTGTGCATTCTGTTGGCAACCTCATAGTGCAAAACAACTCGTTACGGAAAGTACTGCTGCAAGAACTCATGCTTTATAGTGAGCTACAAAGTAACGGTGATGATTCGCAAACAAAAAGTACAATAAACTAGAAGGACAACAAAGACAAAGCGCTATTCTAAAACACGTAACTATTACTAGAATTCCAGAAATCGTAAATATATAAATGGCAGTTACTTGAAATCACCTCTTAGTTACCGGGTCCTGACGGGGGAACAAAGAATCGTAACACTGTAAACTACCACGCATGTCGTAAGAGGCGACTAATGAGGGTTGTCGTGGGGCCGGCTCCCTACCCTATAGAAACTGTGAGTCCAAAAATCTTAAAAAAAAAGAAACAATCAACAGGACAAGCAACAAAAATGCAATTCAGCCATCCACGACAGATGAAGGTCCTCTGGCAAGGAAGCAAAAGAATGCAACACATAGAAACTCGAAAGAAGTCTGTGTTGCCTCGATTTTTTTTTTGTTTAGGAAAACTTCAAGATTTGACAATTGGAATGCTTGTACACTGAATAAAAAGGGAAAATTTGCAAATGTGGCAGCAGACATCGAGCTGGTGGTACGAGACAGGAGAATTTGGCATTTGTTAAAGACCAATGCTCCTTGGGGAGCTAAAGTGTATGACTGAGTTACCTGAAATATTCAGTAATAATGCTTTAATTTCACGGAGAGAAAAGAAACCAAAGAAAGAAGTTCTTGAACAGATAGAAATGGAAATATAATAAAGAAATGAAATCAAAGCTAGACAGCTAATATAATTAGGTCACAAGACACGCGACAGAAGAACTTGGCATGTATTAAAGGGTATGCTGGAATTACCTGAAAAATTCAGTGACCATGAATACCGAAATAACACTGTCATTTCGTGGAGAGAAAAGAAATCAAAGGAATAAGTTCTAGAAAATTTAGGAATGTGTCGTAAATCTATTTTGAGAGAAAGAGTCTTAGAAATAGTAGTCCGGTTTAGAGTGTAGAATGATGGTGAAAAACAAACTCAGTGAAAGAAATGTAGAGATTAAATATGATGCTCCACAGAGTGCTGGAGGAGAGTAAAGACAGACTTATTTACGACAAATCGTTTCTCTCAATCTTCTCTTCCACTCTCCTGGTCAAACAATTATTTGCCAGTTTTCCAGACACACATCTGCGCTCACACCGATTTGGTGCTTCAAACACACAGACGACGTGGATACAACTATCTTAAACAAATAAGGGAAATTTTATAAGCTTTGGGTAGTCCAACACCGTAACGATTAAGTTTATGTTGTTTATTAAAGTTAAAAAAACAATCACTAAAATAATCAATTGTTTACAACAAGAATTATCAAAATTACAGAAAAATGCAAATAACAAGGTAGGGAGGGGTGAAGAGATTGGTATCGACTAAGCCCGTCCCGCTTATTAGACAAAGATAAACCCAGTCCAAGGATAAATAGTTATCAGGAACGTAGGTAAGTTACCCTAACAGTAAAGTTAATTACTCTGAAAAGAGGTGTTACAAAATTAGGTATAGGTGGTAGAAAGAAATCCTGTTCTTCCCAATTGTTCTTCCCTTTACTAAGCAAATGAAAAGGATGGGGTTTTAAACAGAGTTAACAAATTATCAACTATCCCACTTAAAGGAACAATGTGGGAGCCGCGCTGGCGTAATGGCTTCGGCGTTGTACTGGCGACCAGGTGTTCATGGTTCAAACCCGGGCGTCGGCGTTTGAAGAAATGTTTACGGCCGGAAATTTGACTGAATAGCCTGAACGGCTCCTGTGATAAACCCTCTGTGGATGGGAAGGAGCGAAGCTCCTGACCGGGTTGGAAGGAAAGTCCTCAGGTTCCCCAGCCTCGCAATGACATGTCATTGGGCCGAAGGGCTGAAAGCCCAAGTGCCGCTGGTTAAGTAAAAAAAAAAAAAGGAACAATGTAGGGTATACAGAAAAGATATATATTACTAGGTAAGCAAGTTAACAAAATGGTTACACAAAAGATTTCATTTCCTGTCATTCATACACGCGTGAGGATCCACACTCATATATTCACACACTTACCGATTGCAGCATCAGACAATCCATAGAATTATATAAACAACAATTTACTCTTGACACGTGAAAATGTCTAGTACTTCGATGTCCCGCCCCAGATGTAGCGAGATTTGCTGATAGCGAATATTCCCACTAATCGCCGGACTTGAAGACTCAGAGTTATTATGTTTTATTATATGAAAAGGAGTCTATGGGATGGCACTGACACAATTCAATACATGGGTGAAAATGAGGTCTCTTTAATTTCGCTGCTGGAGGTAAAATTCCTTCAAGGCGTGATGATAGCAACTGACCGGTATGGTTTAAATCCAGTGAAGAAAAATTAGGCTCAGTCACAGTCAGGTAAATAGGTATTCTCTCACAGTCGAGCCGTAAATAAGTTATCGCTACTGGCACTGTTCATCTTCCAGTTTATGTTACAGATTGTAATTAAATTTGATGAGTTATTTAAAAAAAAGTTCTTGGGGGTGCTTTCTTTCATGTAATTGATAGCTAGGTCGCATCGGACCGCCACAAGAATTATATTTAAAAATGTTCCATCAATATATCTGGAAGTTAAGAACCGAGTCTGAAAAGGACTCTGTATGATTTCTCTATTGTTTTCTTTATGCTGGGATCGCACAGGTTACGATCACTCTGTATGAAAGAAAAAAAGACATGTAATATACCGAAAACAAATAACCTTCTAGAGCGCGATGATTTTCCCGTTAAGACTATTATATATACGCTCGCGTATTTAATTATGTATTTAATAAAACACTGCGCGAGTTTTAGTGGTTAAAACACACTCTTATAAATATATGACTTAACTAAATTTATTAATTATAAATTCCTTCGCGACTTTAAAAGCTAATTTAAACATTTAACATCTATTATCTTTTGGAAATAATATAGCAGGTATATCATTACATTTACAACTGGAACTATTGAGATGGTTTAATTTAGTAGATTTAAATTAACACAAAATCCAGTGAAATAGAATGAATGAACTAGAACACTGATCACTTTACACATAATATATATTACCGCTTTGCACAGAATAGAATTCACTGCAAATATGTATAAAATCCATGGGATAATCTAGCAAGGTTTCAAATATAGCTAGTGCTTCTGTTAAGTTCTGGCCAGCGAGTGATAAAGTGTATTTCTACGTGGTCTGTATATATCTAGAATGAAATGAAAGATGAGTGGGACATGAGAAACTTGACAGCTTTTTAGATCTCAGAAGACTTTTGGGGATCTGACCGCCAGACCAAAGAGAGAAGCCGCCCCTGGCCTCTCGTATCTTTGCTCGCTGCTTGCGTCAGCCTTACCCGTTCGCTCCCACTGCGATCGGTTCCGTGTTTAACACCGAGATGCGAAATCGTTTCCGGGACCACTACTGTCTGTGATAGCATGCCGCCCGTCCTTCCTGAGATCTCCCCCCGGTGTCTTTCTTCTGACCGCTCTGGTCCATCTTGCGAGCGGTTTAGTGTTCGCGCGGAGATGATAAATACCTGCGAGAAACTAGCTTCTCTGCTCGGGGATCGTCTCAGTGTCTTTAGATCTCATGCCGCCTACTAAATGAGTCCCGATGGAATCGGTTCGCTCTGGCGAAACCAAAAAGTTACAACAAATGTTCAGGGGTTCTAATGTTATGAAAAGCTGAAAGTCCCTTTAATCATCCATCAAATCAGGGAAAATTCACTTGTCGAACTAGACGTACGTCACAGAATGGAAAGAGATTTAATAAATAAGATCAAAGTTAGACAGTAATTAGGTCACAAGACACTAGATTGTCACGGATTGCCTCCCATGCTTAGCAGTAGTGGTCCAACAGTGGCCAAAATTGAAGAGTATCTGAATGGGTCGTCAAAGGTTTCTACCTTCACAGAAGATTACTCTTGGCAGATATGTAGATAAAAGTGCAATGGCGCTTCTATCCTAAGGGAGTATTCACAAGAAAATTCAAAAGTCAAGAACAATGCTGCTTAGTGCTGAACATTTGTTAACTTATATCTGTCCGTCGCTTTTTGTGAAGGATTGAAGCAATAGTTTTTATCCCGTTCAAGCCCCCAGTTGGTGTAATCCAACGAAATTACTCTTATAAGTAATGGCTCTATAGATGTAAACATATCTATGCATATATAGATGTATGTCTTAAAGAATCTTGCTCAACCGTTCGCTTTCATACATATAAAAACTGAATCGACTATGATTGTTTCGTTCTAAAACAACATGTAACAAATTTAATAATGAATTAGTCTTTAACATTAAAATAAGGAGGGAATAGTGAATTTTGCTGTAAATACAAGTTTTGGTCACGGAGACGTAGGTGAGGATTTATCAAAGTCCGTTGCTTTCGCCTTTTTTACAAGAAAACTTAACTCTAGGTGAGTCCTGTCGCCGTGGTTTTCGTCACTTCTTGATGATTAATACAATTCACCATATTCCTCGGGGTATTAAAATGGGAAAATGTGTCTGGGCAGCGTGAATACTGATTTGCCTGAGTTAAAATTAACAAAGTGTATATATCTCACAACATATTATACACTTTAGGCACATGTGATGTAATCATCAGTCATCACTGCTCCATTCGGAGTCTGGGGTCACTTCTGTTGTCGGTTTTCAGCACGACTAGCCAGAAGAAATCACCAGCGCTTGCTGTAATGGTTTATGAATATACTAGTTTCATATGCTGAGGTTGCCAGCCTCTTTAGCAAGAAAACATGTCAAATTTACATTTGAAAAATAATTGTTACACTTACCACAATGTTTTGGGAATACACAATCTTCTCGCGCAGGGTAGAATGGACACGAGCAATTTAGGTTATATGCTCTCGAACCACTTCGTCTGGAAATTTTGAATCCCTTTTATGACGGGTGAATCTGCGAAACACTTGGTCTGGGAAAGTTTCTCTTATGACGGGTGATCCAATTCCTAGGTTTTCAGTCTTCGTATTTTAAGGCCTGCACCTTAAGTTTTTCAGTTTCTGTATTTATAAAGGCGTGCTTACTTTTTAAGGTTTTAAGTTTCCCAAATACTTCGATCTGTCACTTATAATATAGGCATTCTAAGTCCGATGTCTCTCTGGCTTCTGGGAGTCGCTCATATGACTTGCACTGCAGTCTCTCTGTTCTGTGTCTCTGATTTCGCTAGATTATATTTCCCACTTCTCAGTTCACATCACAGATGGTGCTTCCGTCGGATGTTCCAGTAGGATCCATAGCTTATTCCGGCTTCTTACTTTAATCCAGTCGTAAGCTCTTTAGCACTGGGTTGGGGTGTCTAATTTCAAAATATCCCCCATGTGTTTTAAAATATTAAATTTAATATTCCAACGCGTGACCTCTTTCAAATCATGCGGTAATATTTCCACCCACTCACAACAACATGTGACAATGTTTGCCTGGCGTAATGTCTTCCGCCAAGACGTCTACTCAGACAACTTATCTATAACAATCACCAGGAATTGTCCCACAAAAAGCGATAAACGAATCTACCCTCTGTGTAATCTGCCAGACAAACAGACACCTACGTCGGCAACCCAGACAGACAATCTTGGGTTCTTTTCATGTCGATTGGCGAGAATGTATTGTCACCCGCTTTTCGCCTGGGGTCAAATGTTGGACCGACGCGTTTCAAAAGATGGTCAGACTGAGAGAATAGATAAGCGTATGACCGGTATAATTACCTAGTATTATCGCATTTACCTTGCGGAACGTAAACAATTCTGTGTTTAAAGCAGATACGTCCGTAGGGGAGTAGAGTGTTAGAGACTTCACCCTACCAGATCTAGCATTCAGAGTAAAAAGAATGAACAGGCATGATTAATGCCAAATAAAAGTGATTGATGAGAAAAATGAAGAAAAAGAAATGATACTGCCGTAGGGCTGAAGGTGTGAGAGAGCCACCAAAATAACACTACAGACATTCTGTGACAGACATAGAAGACGTTGACAAGACATTGCGATCGGTCTTCAATGCGAAGATGGTAGTTGGTCTGATCTGAAACATATTTAGGAAAATCTCTGGCGTGGAGAAGGACTACACATCATCATTATCACCATCATCATCATTTCCCTTTGCCATTCCCACGGAGCATGGAACCACGACCGTAGCTGGTTCCCTTGCTGGAAGCCTGCACAAAACATTCACTTGCTCTTCCAGCAGCGGTTTCTGTAGCTATTTGTTTTACATGATGAGGTTGGCAGCCTCATTCACAACCTCTTATTAGTCGTCTTGTACGACGTTCCTGACCGTGTAGTAGTTTATTCTTCCTCCTTGTCTCTTCAGAGACACCTGGGTACTACACAATGCAACTCTGTTTTATTTATTAAGCATTGTTTGCAGCTTTGAACCTCAGAAATGAGGTATTTGAGAAAGGTGGTCCACGTGACAAGAAAAGACAGGGTCCGCAAACAAACGATACGTCATAGCCTCGAAAACCAGCCCCTGCAGGCCTTAGGGAAACAGTCCCAACTACGATGGTTTGGCATGTTTGCAGAATGGGAAAAGATTAGCTACCACGACAAACATGGAAAACCAATAGCCAATGACCCAGACCTTTCAGATCGACCCATTATCGCCTGGAAGACAACATCAGACAATCAGTAAAAGACTGATGACTGGACCAGAATCAGACCAAAGGGGAGACAGTCAATAGGACAGCATGGCGTTCTCTCTGGGAAACCTTGACATCCCAAGGTAGAAGAGGAGCGACTAAGTAAGTATTGTCTCAAATAGTTTCTGATACTTTTCTAATTTTAAATATATCACTGTTTTTGTATGTTTTTCCTCGTGCATTTTATTTTTTGCAGCTGTTCTCAGGTGATAATTATGTTATTTCTGGTACTCTGGTGTCTGCTCTTTCTTCATATAGAAGGAAGTTATATTTATAGAAAATAATAATAAAGAACATATACTGGAATATTTCTAGCGGGCGATGCAGTGACGTAAGCAGTCCTACGTCACTATTCTAATTATATTCTCCCCGAAAAAAATGAGGTCAGATGAAAATATAAGCCACTCATATTAGCTGAGTAAACAAGTTAGGTGTCGTGCATTCA